>BQNB010086756.1:0-28102 GCA_026074375.1 Tanacetum coccineum
GGGGTGGTTGGAGATTTGGGTGTTGGAAAATGGGTTCATGGGAAGTGTATCAAATACGGGTTGGTTTCGGATAGTGTGGTGGGGAGCTCGTTGATGTCGATGTATGGGAAATGTGGTGGGAGGGAAGATTTGTGTAGAGTGTTTGAGGAAATGCCGAAAAGGAGTGTTTCGTCGTGGAATGTTATGTTGTCTAGATGTGTTGATGGCGAGAATGGGGAGAAAGCGTTTTCGTTTGTGAAGTGTATGTTAATGGAAGGATTAAAGCCTAATCAGTTCACGTTGTCGAATTTGCTTCCGTTGTGTGAAAGTGGATTAGTATGGGGGCGGTTTGATTATGGGAGGGAGCTTCAACGTTACATCATAAGGAATGAAATGAACGTTGATGTAGATTCGAGTGTTCACCTCGACTGCTGTTTAATAGATATGTATTCACGGCGATGTAAAGTAAGTTTGACTCGAGTTATCTTTGACAGAATGAGGTTTAAGAATGTTTTTGCCTGGACGGCAATGATGAGTGGTTATCTGCAAAACGGCGATCCTGATGAAACTGTGCTGATATTTCGTGCAATGCTAAGACGTCGGGTGGAACTGAATGAGGTCACTCTACTAACTCTTTTACCAGCTTTTAGCTTAGTTGGAGAGTTGTTAGGAGTCAGGCAAGTTCACGGGTTTTCTGTTAAAAAAGGTTTTGCTAATCATACTCGTTTATGCAACTCTTTAATAGATATGTACTCTAAAAACGGTCTTTTAAGCTATGCTGTAAAAGTTTTTGATCACGGGTGTTTCTCAAAAGATGCAGTCTCATGGAGTTCTATAATATCGGGGTATGGGTTACATGGGAAAGGTCAAGAAGCAGTTGCTTTGTATGATAAGATGCTTACAAGTGCAATTAAACCGGATGCGATAAGCGTCGTTGGTGTTCTCTCTGCGTGTAGCAGATCAGGTTTGGTCGAAAAGGGTCTTGATGTTTATGATAAGGCTATAAGTGTTTATGGGATTAAACCAACGATGGAGATGTGTTCTTGTGTGGTTGACTTGTTAGGAAGATCAGGTCAACTTGATGAAGCTTTGAGTTTTATCAAGACGTTGCGTTTAGAACCTGGACCGAGTGTATGGGGTGCTTTTGTGAGTGCTTGTATGGTGCATGCAGACCATGAGACGAGAGTCTTGGTTTATAAAGCGCTTATTAAGGTTGAACCTGAAAATCCATCTAACTATGCTTTCTAATATTTATGCAAGTTCCAAAAAGTGGGATTCTGTGGTGGATGTAAGAAGAAAGATGAATGAAAAAGAAGCTTAAGAAAGTTGTGTGGCTGCAGTTGGATTACGATTGACAGCAAAACTCATAGCTTCGTCGTTGTTGATGTCCTATCACAGCCGCCACTTTCTATGTCTCACCATCACCCTCCTCGTTCTCACCGCCGTCAAATCAGATGACGGCGCCGTCATGATAAAACTCTCCCATGCCTTAAAACAAACCCAATCTTCATGGTCAACAAACACCGACTATTGCAAATGGGAAGGTATCACATGTGACAACTCAAACTGTGTCACTATGATAAACATTGCCAATAAATTATTGTCCAGAATGTTGGTTCCGGACTTAAACGAGCTGTCGCAGTTAAAGACGTTGGATGTGCAAAGGATTTTGATTTCTGAGGAGATACCGGTTTTGTCTAGTCTTAGAAATCTTAGGACAGTGTTGTTGGATAATAATAACTTTACTAGTCTTCCTAGTAACTTTTTTGCTGGTCCGGTTTTTCATTTTTTTTAGTGCTTATATAAGTTTATTATGATATGATAAGCTTATATAAGTCTCAAAATAAACTAGAAAATCGGGGCTTATATAAGTTTAATCATAACATAATAAACTTATATAAACCCAGAAAGAAGTATTTTCTATTTTTTAACGGCATTTGTTTGTGTTAGCTTGTTTATCCACCTTATGAGTTTATTTGATTTTGTAAAATCCCATATAAGCTCATTCTTCTGAGCTTAATCATTTATCAACATCACCTTATTGGCTGAAGCCAATATGCTCAACTAGATAATAACTAAGCTCTTAAGAAATGAGCTTATATCGGCTTTTCCAAAATCAAATAAGCTCATAAGGTGGATAAATAAGCTAATCCAAACACCCCCGGGTCGGGGTACAGGGTATTTGTTTAAGCTTATATATAGCTTATTTGTTTTTTGCTTTATATTTTATAAGCCTAGATTTATCAGCTTATTTTGAGACTTGTGGCTTATATAAGTTTGTTATATTTATAAAAGTCCCAAAATAAGCCAGAAATTGGGGCTTATGAAATATAAGCCGAAATCTGATAAACTCATAAGCCCAAATATAAGCTTAAACTAACAACCCCCGAAGGGGATGTTTGCTAGCTTATGAGCTTATTTGATTTCGGCTTGTATTTTATATGCCCCAATTTTTTCTGGCTTATTTTGAGACTTATATAAGTTTATCATATCATAATAAACTTATATAAGCCACAAGTCTCAAAATAAGCAAAATATAAGCCGGAAAACAAATTAGCTCATAAGCCACATATAAGCTTAAACAAACACCCTATATACACAACTAATCTTTCTGACATGGGGTACTTTTTTTGCAGGTCTTACTATCTTGAAAGTGTTTACTGTTTCGGAGAATATTAATTTAGCCCAGTGGGGCCTACCCGACTATTTAACCGATGTTACTAATTTACAAACCTTTCAAGCTAGTAATGCTAATATAGTAGGAATTATAGTACCTGATATTTTTTCTAGTTTAACAAACTTACTTAATTTGAGGTTGTCGTATAGTAATTTGACGGGTGAGTTGCGGCTGAATAATCAGAAGCAAGGGTTGTCTGGTACCCTAGATGTTGTTTCGTTAACGTTGCAAGTGAGTCAAGTTTGGTTGCAAGCTAATAGTTTTAGTGGTGCTATACCTGATTTAATTGTTGTACGTTATTTGATTTGCAACTTAGGGATAATCAGCTAACTGGTTTAGTGCCTGCATTGTTGGTGTCGTTGCCTAAGTTAGCTAATATTACGTTACATAATAATAAGTTACAAGGCCCGGTGCCTGAGTTTAAGAGTGCGGTTAAGGTTGACAAATATCAGAACAAAAATAGTTTTTGTTTGTCTAAACCGGGCCTTTGTGATCCACAAGTGAGTATGTTTCTAGATGTTGCGGTGCCATTGGGTACCCTTATTCGTTAGCGACATCGTGGACAGGGAATGATGCATGTAAATGGAATTATGTGTTTTGTGATAATTCAAATAAGGTTACTATTGTTAACTTTGTGAAACAGAAGTTTTCTCTACATTACGCTTGCGTTTGCTAATTTGACTTCGTTGAGGACTTTGTCATTGAATGATAATAATTTTGTAGGCAAGATTCCTAAGGAGTTGACTTCGTTACCGAATTTGCAGTCTCTTAATGTGTCGAATAATGATTTGTAGGGTGATACGCCGGTTTTTCCACCAACGGTTAAGTTTTTGTTTGGGGGGAATCCTAATATAGGTACAGATGTGTCCAACACATCTGGATCTGGATCAGGATCAGGGTCTGTAATGCTTGTGGGTGTCCAATAACGGGTCGAAAAAAGGGTCGTCGGGTTCCGGTATGGTGATCCAGATTGTCATTAGTGTTATTGTTTTTGTTGTCATTTTGTTGTTCGTTTCTTACAAGTGTTACGCCAAGAAAAGGAACCAGAAGCTGGTTAAAATTAAAGACCCTGAAAGCGGTAAAGAAATCGTTAAAGCAAGTGTAATTGGCAGTAGTTCAAATGCTCATACGTGTACTGAATTAATGAGTCGAGGCAGTAGTGATCACGCTGCAATGCATGTTTTTGAAGGTGGTAATGTTGATATTTCGATATACGATCTGCGACAAGTGACTGACAATTTCAGTGAAGAGAACATTTTAGGAAGAGGTGAATTTAGGGTTGTGTACAAAGGTGAATTACATGACGGAACTAAAATAGCTGTAAAAAGAATGGAAGCGGGTGTAATGGGGACAAAAGGGTTGAAAGAATTTCAAGCCGAGATTTTGGTACTAACAAAAGTGAGACACAGACATCTATTGGCTCTTCTTGGATATTGTGTTAATGGTAACGAGAGGCTCTTGGTTTATGAGTAGATGCCACAAGGAACTTTAAGCCAACATTTATTTGAATGTCGGGAGCTAAAAACTAATCCTCTTAGCTGGAAGCAAAGGGTTTCGATTGCGTTGGATGTTGGGAGAGGGGTTGAGTATCTGCATAGTTTGGAATAACATAGCATCATTCATAGAGATTTAAAACCTTATAATATTCTTCTTGGTGATGATATGCGAGCTAAAGTGGCGGATTTTGGTTTGGTGAAAAATGCACCTGATAAGGATGGGAAATTCTCTGTTGATTACGCGAATTGGCGGGACTTTTGGTATCTTGCGCCCAAAAAAAAAATATGCTGGTGAGTACCTTATGATAATCTTAATATGATTCTATGCATTCTTATTTTGTTTCTTTAAGAAGCTGACCTCGAGTGTTTCATTTATGGCAAAACAGCTGACCGGAAGAGTACTACAAAATCGATTGTGTACGCATTCTGAGTGGTTATAATGGAATGATCACATGCAAGAAAAGACCTTGACGAGAAATGCCCCGAGGGATAAAGATCATTAGTGGCCATGGTTCCGCAGAGTACTAATCTCTAGAGAAATCTTAGTAAAAGCTACAGACAAAACTCTCTAACACTGATGACGAAGAAAGACTAGAAAGCATTTATAAAGTGGCTGAGCTGGCAGGCCATTGCACTGCACGGGACCCATATCAGAGACCCGACATGGGTCATGAAGTCTACGTGTTAGGCCCACTTGTGGAACAATGGAAACCTTCACGACCCGAAGAAGATGATGGTGATCCTGGTATTAATCTTAATACAAGTCTTCCGCTACTTGTTAGAAGATGGGAACGAGATGAAGGGACTTCCACAATGTATGATTATTCGTTTAGTCAACCTCAGTCTGGGAATTGCGGATGCATTTCAGTCAGAGGATGGTCAGTAGCTAAAACAGGTCATCTTTTTCAATCAGAATTTGTAAAGATGAAAAACATATACAGGTTCTTCTCATTTTGGTTCTCTGATTTATTTAATTTTTTTGACCGTAGGATGTTATCGTTCTTTGTTTCGTGACTAAAATTCTTGGTTTCAGGGTTTAAAAAGATGGTTTTATGATGACGTATTTCGTACTACTACTTGATACTTCAAGGCGAGTTCTCTTTGTGCTTAAAGCAATTTCTCCCCCACCTCCTTGGGATAAGACAAGTGTTTGCACAGATCAAGAATTCTGCATTTCTATGTGTTTTTTGTTTTCCGTATGTTTTCCATGCAATTGTGATCCTATTTATAAGGATTTACTAAAAACCTATTCATGGAACTAATGAGAGATTAATGGCCAATTAATCTCTTCCATAATTATCCTCCATAATTTAAGAATTAGTTATTTCATGACCAAATTAAATATATGATCATTAATGTAGTCAAATCTGCCAGCAAAAGTTGTTTCCAACATTTATTGTAGTAAAACCTGCCATTAAATGTTTGTAACCACTCATTTAATTCTAACCACTAAAAGAGTCAGGGAAAATCAGTGAGGTGGGATTGCTTTCTTGCTAGCCAAGTCAAGAGGTGTATAAATAGGGGTCTAGGGGCTTTCATTAGCTCATAACTTGTAATCCCTAAACCCTAAAAATCTCCTTGTGCTCTCCCCTTGTTTGACCGAACCTCAAAACCCTTTGAGGGTTTCGGTTTTCCTTCCTTTGGCATGCGATCAAACCGAACACCCTTTAGGGTTTTGGTTTTGTGGTTTTATACCACGTTCGTGGAGGTTTTGTTCGTGTGTTGATTGATTTAAAGACGAAGTGATCGTTTGGTTAAACACTACTAGTACTAGCATACACGTTGTTTGCTAAGAACGTATTGTGTGTGTAAACTTAGAGGGATTATTCTTTTGATCCTTGGTGGTTTCGCGTGGTGTTATACACACGTGTATATTGAAGACGGTGTAACGTAACGTTTCTTACTAAAAGGTACACATCTTCAATCTCTTGTTGATTATAAGTTCTATACGTGTTTGATCTTTCCGCTGCGTACTCGTGATATGTTTAATGGTTAAATAGATCACACTTGATTTAACGATTTCTTTACCGCTTTCAGGGTCTTCAACTTTAACCAGCTTTTGTTTCCTTTTCTTGGCATAACAATCGTAAGAAACGAACATCAGAATGACAACAAAAACAATAACACTAATGACAATCCGGATCACCATACCGAAACCCGGCGACCCTTTTTTCGACCCGTTTGATCCCCCACCCGCATTACCATACCTTGATCTTGATCCTGATCCAGATCCAGATGTGTTGGACACATCTTTACCTATATTAAGTATTCCCACCCAATGAAAACTAACCGTTGTGGAAAAATCCCGACCGGAACTTATCACCCGAAAAATCATTATTTGACACATTAAGAGACTGCAAATTCGGTAACGAAGTCAACTCCTTAGGAATCGTGCCCACAAAATTATTATCATTCAATGACAAAGTCCTCAACGAAGTCAAATTAGAAAACGCAGGCGAAATAGTATCAGAAAACTTCTGCTTCGCAAAGTTAACAATAGTAACCTTATTTGAATTATCACAAACCACATAATTTCATTTACAGGCATCATTCCCTGTCCACGACATCGCTAACGAGTAAGGGTACCCAATGGCACCCACAACATCTAGCAACACACTCACTTGTGGATCACAAAGGCCCGGTTTAGACAAACAAAAACTATTTTTGTTCTGATATTTGTCAACCTTAACCGCACTCTTAAACTCAGGAACCGGGCCTTGTAACTTATTATTATGTAACGTAATATTAGCTAACTTAGGCAACGACACCAACGATGCAGGCACTAAACCAGTTAGCTGATTATCCCTAAGTTGCAAATCAAATAACGTACTACAATTACTCAAATCAGGTATAGCACCACTAAAACTATTAGCTTGCAACCAAACTTGACTCACTTGCAACATTAACGAAACAACACCGCAGATTCTGAATAGACGACCCGCCAAAGCTCCTAGGCAACTCACCCGTCAAATTATTATACGACAACCTTAAATTTTGCAAGTTTGTTAAACCAGAAAAAATATCAGGTATAATTCCTACTATATTAGCATTACTAGCTTGAAAGGTTTGTAAATTAGTAACATCGGTTAAATAGTCGGGTAGGCCAAGAAGACATTTGATTATTACTTATTTGATGTTGTAGTTGATTTTCACAGGTTTTGTGTTCTTATCATATCTTAAAGGAGTGGTCACCTTTAAGATAACTTGTTCGTGATTATAAGGCGGTGACGAAGACTTGATGAATCTAGCAAAGGTGTACGATCTACCTTATGATGCTTACTACGTACATTTGCTATCACTTTAAGGAGTTACGTTATTGTGCTCAGTGTCTCATTTAATAGAGGAATGAGGATTTTGTCAAGAGACATAGGTCTACTTATACATAGCAGGTATGAGACTCGACGTCATGTGGATAAACAGGATATAAGACACAAGTTTGGGAAATTCAACTTCTTCAACAAATTCGTATTATTCGTTTTTCTTCATCATTGATAATTTGCTGCTTGGAGCCTACTAAGTCCATGATTCAAGAGATGGTAAACATGTTAAGGGGAAGCTTATTGTTTATTTACCATCTACATGCACTCCTATTTGATTATGACAAAAAGGGGAAGAGTGCATGGATTCAGGGGAAGTTCTTCATCTATATTAGCTTCAGGGGAAGCTTGTGCTTATTGGTTTTGTCATTATCAACTAGGGGAAGATTGTTGGGAATTATACTTTGAGTTGATTATGACAAAACATATTAAAGATGGAGGACCTACAAGACAAAGCTGGAATAACATTAATGCTGATTGAAGATTAGTCAAATAGTATTTAATGTTGATTTATAGTTTCTTAATTTTATTTTGATCTTATCTTGTCTTGTAAACCCTAACCCCTCTAGTATATAAAGAGGGGTAGGCGTCTAGTATTGATCATCCATCATAGTTAGATCTCTCCAATGAGAGTCTAATAGTTAGCTTATTAGTTTATGTAATAGTTCATAGTCGACTGATTAAAGTCGAATAGTTTATAGTTTATTAGTTTATGAATAAAAACCTTGTTCATAACATTGTTGTTCTTATTTGTTATTCCGCTGCGTGATCAATGTTATGATATCCTAGATGGGCAAAACGATCTATGAAGCCTACAATTAAGGTTTCCACAATTGGTATCAGAGCCTCGTGGCTCTTGATCTAGGGTTTATAAGGTTTTCATCGGAAATTTTAGCTTATGGTTCCTGCTGGTAGTTTATGGTTCCTGCTGGTAGGCTTTATGGTTCCTACTGGTCTGCTTACGATTTCTTCTGCTAGCATCGTCCGATATGGGACAACAGACGCGTTTGGATTTTGAACAATGATGATGTGTATAGTTCGTTTTGAAGATTCAGTTCATGATATGATTCTTAATTGGTTGTTGCACGCTCTTTTACAGATTTGGTTGGAGTATGATACGATACAGTTCATGATATGATTTTTCACACATGAGTGGTTTCTGGTTGATTCGTCTGAGCTCACTGAGACTATCGGCCATTACATGTAATCGCCATGCATATATTGACTACAAGAATTATCCAAAGACATTTTATTACATGATATTGTAATAACCATGTCTTTTTCGCACTGAAGGAAGATTTGATCTATGCTACTGAGTTCAAGATTCAAGAGATGGTGAGTATACTTTTAAGGGGAAGCTTATTGTTGATATACTTAACCATCTACATGCATCACTTGAGGGGAAGCGTTTACGAGTTGCACAAGACCCCTATTAGATGATTACAAAAAGGGGAAGAAGATTCACGATGTGCAGCTTATTATTATGATGACATGTTTTAGCATTGTTTCTTCATGCAGATTGTTTTGTAATATCAAATAGGGGAAGATTGTTAGGAATTACAGATTTGATGATTACAAAACCCATAAACAGAAATCAGAAACAAGAAACAAAGGAACAAGATATGCTAAAGAAGAAACAAGATCAAGATTAATGTTGAGTGAGACGTTACAAAATCAACATAAGTGAAGATATAGATTAGTCAAACATTTAATGTGATGATTAATGTTTAATTAATTAGTTATCCTAATTGTATTATGTTTTTCTTTTGAAACAATAAGGACCCATTATGTAATAGATTAGTTAGCTTATTAGAAGCAGGGTTTTCATGGTGTTCCTACTGATTGCTCATTGTTACTATTGGTTGCTCGTGGTTACTCCTGGTTGTATGTCAGTTACTGCTGGTAGTTCACGATTTGTGCTGGCTCTTCAAACGGTTTCTATTGGTTGTGTTACATTCCTACTGGTCGTTTGTGCTGGTTGAAGAAAGTGCAGATCAGTGACAGTTTTGCAACCACTCAGCAACAGTCAGTGACAGCTTTAGTGACAGATTTGAGACAGAAATATGGTCACTAATGACAGTTTTGGTTTGTACGGGTAGCTTTGTCCGATATAGCTAGTTTGTACCGCTAGCGTTGGCCGATATCGGATGACACACACATTTTGGGTTTTGGACGCGTTTGGATCTTGAACGATGATGATGTTTATGGCTCGTTTTGGAGATTATTTGAAGAAGACATTTGATTATTACTTATTTGATGTTGTAGTTGATTTTCACAGGTTTTGTGTTCTTATCATATCTTAAAGGAGTGGTCACCTTTAAGATAACTTGTTCGTGATTATAAGGCGGTGACGAAGACTTGATGAATCTAGCAAAGGTGTACGATCTACCTTATGATGCTTACTACGTACATTTGCTATCACTTTAAGGAGTTACGTTATTGTGCTCAGTGTCTCATTTAATAGAGGAATGAGGATTTTGTCAAGAGACATAGGTCTACTTATACATAGCAGGTATGAGACTCGACGTCATGTGGATAAACAGGATATAAGACACAAGTTTGGGAAATTCAACTTCTTCAACAAATTCGTATTATTCGTTTTTCTTCATCATTGATAATTTGCTGCTTGGAGCCTACTAAGTCCATGATTCAAGAGATGGTAAACATGTTAAGGGGAAGCTTATTGTTTATTTACCATCTACATGCACTCCTATTTGATTATGACAAAAAGGGGAAGAGTGCATGGATTCAGGGGAAGTTCTTCATCTATATTAGCTTCAGGGGAAGCTTGTGCTTATTGGTTTTGTCATTATCAACTAGGGGAAGATTGTTGGGAATTATACTTTGAGTTGATTATGACAAAACATATTAAAGATGGAGGACCTACAAGACAAAGCTGGAATAACATTAATGCTGATTGAAGATTAGTCAAATAGTATTTAATGCTGATTTATAGTTTCCTAATTTTATTTGATCTTATCTTGTCTTGTATACCCTAACCCCTCTAGTATATAAAGAGGGGTAGGCGTCTAGTATTGATCATCCATCATAGTTAGATCTCTCCAATGAGAGTCTAATAGTTAGCTTATTAGTTTATGTAATAGTTCATAGTCGACTGATTAAAGTCGAATAGTTTATAGTTTATTAGTTTATGAATAAAAACCTTGTTCATAACATTGTTGTTCTTATTTGTTATTCCGCTGCGTGATCAATGTTATGATATCCTAGATGGGAAAAACGATCTATGAAGCCTACAATTAAGGTTTCCACATTGTCTGAAGATTCCCAAGACTGGACAAAACCAGCACCTCCCCAGAAATCGAATTCCGCTGCACAGCCAACGTCTTAAGCTGCGACAGCTCGTTTAAGTCCGGAACCAAAGTTTCGAACAATTTTTTATCGGCAAGGCTTATTACTTTGACACGTTTTGAGTTGTCACAAGTGATCCATTCCCATTTACAATAGTCAGTATTTGTTGACCATGAAGATGGGGTTTGGGTTAAGGCGTGGGAGAGCTTTGTCATGACGGCGCCGTCATCTGATTTGACAGCGGTGAGAACGAGGAGGGTGATGGTGAGACACAGAAAGTGGCGGCTGTGATACGACATGAGATTGTGTTTTGGTGTTTCGTCGGAGACACAGAAAAAAGTGTGTTTTCATACGACTGTGATGAAATCCCTATAAGAAGCATGTTGTTAACCCTTATCTTTATTCGATCAATTCAATTAGTTGATTCAATCAATTAGTTGTATTAGCAAATCAAAGTTGTAGTATTGTTCATATCTTTAGCTGTTCCATCATGAGATGAGTTGTAATTTTATCTAGTCACCCCTATCTTGTAACTATACTAGCTTAAAGATCCGTGTAACCCCGGGTGTAGTTTAAAAAATTAATTTTGTAAGAAGTTATATGCTTAAAGATAGTAAGAAAATCAGTTAATGTAAACAAATTTTATTAATTCAAATATGAAATAATCACAAAATGCGTGAATTATATTGGGTAAACATTGGAGTTTGTAACAATTATTATAATAAAAATCAATGGGTTTTGGTCTTCACTTTTTATAGTCTTGAATATGAGAAGACGTATGTGAGCAATAATCTGTCAATTGCGAATGTCTATTTCGCGAACACCTAATAGTGAATTGAAAATATAAATAATAGTAGATTGTGATAAATAATTAGTTAGACTTTAAAATATAGTAAAAAGTATGTAATATGTAGATTGTAAGTACCTCGTGCACGTTGTTTAAAGACCTTGAAGTATTTATTTGTACACAACATTCGTAGTAGTTTTAGAAATATTTCCATCCGGATCACAAACAAAAACCTTCAATCCTTTTTTGCTCTTCACTCTTGATACAACAACGTATAGTTGTCCATGTGTGAAAACAGGCAGGTACAAACCAACCTTTGAAAGCGATTAACCTTGGCTTTTGTTAATCGTCATTGCAAATGAGAGAGAGATAGGAAATTGTTTTATGACGATCTTAAGAGGTAATCGTTTATCGGACAGAGTTATTCTCAACCTCGGTATAATAACCTTCTTTCCAAAATGTGTGACGTTAATGATTTGGGCACTAATAGATGTTCTTGTTAATTTTAGAACTTTCAGTCTTGTCCCATTACACAATCCATTCGGTTGATCGATATTTCTCAACAACATTATCGGGACCCCTACCTTTAACGCAATCATGTGGTTCGGAACATCAGAGAACTTCAATCCGTTGATAAATTCTGGTGAGAAAATGGATTGATCTATGGCGGCGTTACGTTCAGTTTTATCTACACTATCATAACTTAAGTAAACCATTTCCTCTCCTAGGAATTTCTCCAACAAATGCTTGTTTATGCTATCCACGACGTCATTTGTTGGAAAAAAATGGCCTTTTCTTGGAAGTATGACGGATCATTTATGTTATCCAAAATGTTTGGATAAGTAAAATCAACAATAGAAGTTACCGGGTCAGTATCCGTATCTGCTAAAATTTCTTCTGGCAGATCTATAGAAACCTCTCCGTCATTTGGTTCTCCAAGCTCCCCGTCTCTGACTTTTAAAATCCATTTTTAAAATTTTCATATTTCTGCCACGTCTTCAAGGCGTGGGCCCACAGTAAACCTCATGTTGGAGGTCAACTTAAGAACCTTGCAATGATCCCACAAGTAAGATTGTTTTAAAGACGCACTTACAATGTCTTGTCGTGATCCTTTAGGAATAACCGGGAGAACCTGTCTAAAATCACCGCCAAAGACCATTGTCATGTTTCCAAAAGGTTGTGCACATATGTCATGCCTATTCTTCCGTAGTATGTCTTGTAAAGAGTGATCTAGGGCCTCAAAACAAAGCTTATTCGCCATGGGCGCTTCATCTCAAATAATAAGCTTGCATCTCTTTAACAATGCTCCCAGATCACTTTGAGCACTTATGGAGAAATGAGAAGTTTCATCAACATTGATAGGAATACGGAATCTGGAATGAGCCGTTACATTAACAAAGATGCAATACCGCTGGATGCTACATTTAAGACTATATCACCTCTTCTTCTAATACCGGCAGCAAGTGTTTTCCATAAGAATGTTTTCCCGGTACCTCCGTATCCGTATAGAAAATACACATCGCCTGTTCCTGTGTCAACAGAGTGCATGATGGTGTCATACACACCCTTCTGCTCTGCGGTTAAAGAGACATATAGTCGCTCGTGCTCAGACTGCAACTCCACTGGATTATAATCCGTCGCATCGTATATAAGCCTATTACCGAATTCAGTTAGGTATCTAGTATCCGGATAAGGCATTTCAGGCCAGTACCGGAAAGAAGAACCTCTCGATCGCATCAGGTCTTCGATATAGAACAAAAAAATGTTCTTTTTTTCGTCGTCACTGATAATAAGATCTGCATGCATCAAATCATAAGTTAGTACGTAATTGTTACTTGATTTATTCAAACGTTAAACAAAAGAGATACTAAATGGTGTTTTTTTAATTGTTAACAGATGTGTGAAGTAGAGTCATCATAAAATGCACATTATGAAGCACAGAATTTAAAAGAACATATGCAGCAACCAAATTATTTAGTTTTTTAAATGACTATAGTATCTTCAAACTGTGCTGCAAATATTTACCAAGGATAAACATTACTACAGTAAACTGATCTTTTTTAGGAGCATTGATGACGTGTAAACCTTATATCAGTGACCTGATCTAATCCAAACAAAAAACTATATATGATGAAGCCAAAACACACAATATTCACAATGTGATTTCAGTAAACTAACACTATTACGCAAAGAAAATAAGACTAATAAAGGAAAACACACCGGAAACAATCATTTCAAATTTTTTAACAGCAGAGACTGTGACTTAGAACTCACATTGTTTTGATGTTTGGAACTCACATACATTAGAACTCACATTGTTTTGATACTATGACTCAGAACTCACAGTTTCATATTTATAACTTTTTTTAGAACTCACATTGTTTTGATACTGTGACTTAGAACTCACACTATTTCAATTTTTTTAACAGCAGATACTGTGACTTAGAACTCATTGTTTCATATTTATAGCTTTCAAATACATTAGAACTCACATTGTTTTGATGTTTTGAACATTGCATTTAGTGCACCACCAATAGTCCTTACCAGAAGAGGTTTTCTTTGGCACATCCGCTTCAAGATCAATCATGTCAGCTAAACGAATAACCTTCTTCTTGCAGACTTTGCAACCTATGTACCACCAGTCTTCTTCCACATGTATAGCAATGATTGTTCCCACAATAACAGAAGTGACACCCTAAAAGAAATTATATCATTGCTTAGTAGTAGCAAAATATTAAACATGTAGTTTGCGGTTATTTGGTACCTGTGCCACATCTAATAGTTCGGCAATAACTCTCGGAGGAAATTTAGAAACAAAAGATTCTTTCGTAGAGTTTTTGAGGCTGTGGAGATACGTGTTGACATATTTTCAGAATTTTTAATTCTGTGTTTAGCAAACAGCCTACAAATTCAATAAAATAAGTTATTTAAATTGCACTAAAGTATGCCAAGATTGAAAAGTATATAGAACATTGGATGTGAAACGTACCGCATACTATACTCTTTGACATCATGGAACTCCTCTTGCATAGAAGGTTGGATATCATCGAAAACGAAGAGCTTTGTTCCATAATATCCATTTTAAACACACATCTAGCCTATTAAAATGAATAAGTAATACAATTAAATAAGGATATTGTTTTACACCTAAAATATACCAATTGAAAACATAATTAAAAGGTAGTGTTTTAGTGTTACCATCCCACATCTTCATCATTTCAAGTTGAAGAACCATAATGATTTTCCCATCTGAGCATGTACTCAAAAAGTCGCTAAACTGTTAGGAGAAAGCGCTCCACAAAGCGCATTGTAGTTCGTTGCCCCTACAAGCGTAAGACACATGCAAAGTCAAGAATAGTATACATGAAACAATTCATCAATGTATTCTTCTAGTTTAAATATAACATGTTTAAATTTATTATGAGAATGACTAAAAATATAGTTAGAATACACACTCATGATCAACCAATGTCAGTGGCTTCTTTTTACCGGATTTTCCATTTTTGTCATAGTTGTCGAGATCTTTACAAGCCACCACATGTCCAATCATATCTGTACATAATATATAAAAGTGATAAAAGTGATGTTATTCATAGACATAACATTTAAGCAAAATATATCTCAAACATTTTTTAAAAAAGTTGTAAAAGTACTTACCAAATTGGCCATCCTCTTCTTGCTGCAAAGAGGTTATTGATTTGTACCCTCTAAAGTCAAAACCATACATAGAGCCATTAAAATTGGGACATGGTTCCTATTTTGTATTGGACAAAAAACATAGACGAAGAGCCTTGTTAACCATGCGAAACTTTGGTTGGATCTCACCAAGACTGTATCGCTCTAGTGTAACAGCACTTTCTTCCTTTAACCGGTCCTTAAACTGGTTAACCAAGGTCATCCTCACGGTTGCCTGCATTTTGATGTTCTGGGACAATAAACATCCATTAATAACACGCAATACCACATTTAAAAGACAATAACTTTATTAGGTTAACAAAATAAAAGAAAATCAACGATGGCGTATACTTGCATGTTCATCCATTACAATCAATTCCAAATTTGTAATGTGTTGTTTTACATAAACTTGTTACATCCAAGCACGAAGGATTCGGACTCGCAATGTGACATTGTCTTTGACAGCGCTCAAATCATTGATGTAACCTGCAACGAATGTAGCTATCTTTTACTATGAACCTTTTTTTAATTGATCTGAAAAATTGTCGTGTTCAATCACCACATACATGTGATCAATTTATAGCCTCAATGTTGCTAAAAATAATTACACCCAAAATGAATCAAAGTTTAAAAACTTTGATTCATTTCCTTGGTTAAATTCAAATATATCATTGTAATACACAAGAAAATACTCTCGAAAAATACAAAAGCATACCATGAATATGTTGTTCTACCTCACTGTATTTATGTATAGAAGTGATTCAAAATTCGGTTTCAAACATATCAATTTCGGTTTTGTACCAAAATGTTGCTTAATCAACTTAACTATGTCAACGAATGAGATGGAAACAGCTATATCTTTGTTTTAAGATTTTAAAACTTCCTATGATTATGGAGATGATTATGATTTACAAAATAATTATTAAAACCGAAATTGACATTTAACAAAAATACAATATTTGACTAATGATCAACATTAATACATTCAATGAATACCAAAAATTCTTATTTGACTTCCCCCATCAAAGTTTCTTTAATTAAGGAGGTGAATTTGTAATAAGTTTTTGATGGTTATTTAATCGGAAATGGTTTGTTATATTGTGCATTAAAGTGTTGTACAAATGGGTTATTTTAAGAATAATATTAATGGCGGCATTTAATTTTCGTGCTTAGATGATTTGTCCAAAACCTTTTTATTACTATAAATAATATATTAAACTGTTGGGAGAAAGCATTCCACAAAGTGCATTGTAGTTCGTTGCCCCTACAAGCGTAAGACACATGCAAAGTCAAGAATAGTATACATGAAACAATTCATCAATGTATTCTTTTAGTTTAAATATAACATGTTTAAATTTATTATGAGAATGACTAAAAATATAGTTAGAATATGCACTCATGATCAACCAATGTCAGCGGCTTCTTTTCACCGGATTTTCCATTTTTGTCATAGTTGTTGAGATCTTCATAAGCCACCACATGTCCAATCACATATGTACATAATATATAAAAGTGATAAAAGTGATGTTATTCATAGACATAACATTTAAGCAAAATATATCTTAAACATTTTTTTAAAAAGTTGTAAAAGTACTTACCAAATTGGTCATCCTCTTCTTGCTGCAAAGAGGTTATTGATTAGTATCCTCTAAAGTCAAAACCATACATAAGAGCCATTAAAATTGGGGGACTTGGTTCCTACTTTTGTATTGGACAAAAAAACTTAGAACTAAGACCCTTGTTAACCATAGCGAAACTTTGTTGGATCTCACCAAGAATGTACGCTCCTAGTGTAACCAGCACATTTTCCTTCTAAACTAGTTAACCAAGGTCATCCCACGGAGCCTGGCATTTTGGTGTTCTGGGAAAATAAAACATCCATTAATAACACGCAATCACACATTTATAATACAATAACGTTATTAGGTTAACAAGATAGAAGAAAATACAACGAAGGCGTAATACTGCAGTTCAACCATATACAATCAATTCCAAATTTAAGATGTGTTGTTTTACATAAACTTGTTGCATCCAAGCACGAAGGATTCAGACTCGCAATGTGAGGTTGTCTTTGACAGCGCTCAAATCATTGATGTAACCTGCAACGAATGTAGCCATCGTTTACTATGAACGTTTTTTTAATTGATCTGAAAAATTGTCGTGTTCAATCACCACATACATGTGATCAATTTATAGCCACAATGTTGCTAAAAATAATTACACCCAAAATCAATCAAAGTTTAAAAATTTTGATTCATTTCCTTGGTTAAATTCAAATATATCATTGTAATACACAAGAAAATACTCTCTAAAAATAGAAAAGCATACCATGAATATGTTGTTCTACCTCATTGTATTTATGTATAGAAGTGATTCAAAATTCGGTTTCAAACATATCAATTTCGGTTTTGTACCAAAATCTTGCTTAATCAACATAACTATGTAAACGAATGAGATGGAAACAGCTATATATATTTGTTTTAAGGTTTTAAAACTTTCTATGATTATGGAGATGATTATGATTTACAAAATAATTATTGAAACCAAAATTGACATTTAACAAAAATACAATATTTGACTAATGATCAACATTATTACATTCAATGAATACCAAAAATTCTTATTTGACTTCCCCCATCAAAGTTTCTTTAATTAAGGAGGTGAATTTTGTAATAAGTTTTGATGTAATTTAACGGAAAATGGTTTGTTATA
Organism: Tanacetum coccineum; assembly: GCA_026074375.1. Lineage (NCBI taxonomy): Eukaryota > Viridiplantae > Streptophyta > Magnoliopsida > Asterales > Asteraceae > Tanacetum > Tanacetum coccineum. The sequence continues at coordinate 17,953 of BQNB010086756.1, forward strand.
TTGTGCATTAAAGTGTTGTACAAATGTGTTTTAAAATAATAAAATGGCGGCATTTAATTTTCGTGCTTAGATGACTTGTCTAAAACCTTTTTATTACTATCAATGATATATTAAACTGTTGGGAGAAAGTGCTCCACAAAGTGCATTGTTTTCGTTATCCCCTATCAAGCCTAAAGACTCATGCAAGAGTTCAAGAATAGTATACATGAAACAATTCATCAATGTATTCTTCTAATTTAAATATAACATGTTTAAATTTATTATGAGAATGACTAAAAATATAGTTAGAATACGCACTCATGATCAACCAATGTTAGCGGCTTCTTTTCACCGGATTTTCCATTTTTGTCATAGTTGTCGAGATCTTCACAAGCCACCACATGTCCAATCACATCTGTACATAATATATAAAAGTGATAAAAGTGATGTTATTCATAGACATAACATTTAAGCAAAATATATCTCAAACATTTTTTAAAAAAAGTTGTAAAAGTACTTACCAAATTGGCCATCCTCTTCTTGCTGCAAAGAAGTTATTGATTTGTACCCTATAAAGTCAAAACCATACATAGAGCCAGTAAAATTGGGACATGGTTCCTATTTTGCATTGGACAAAAAACTTAGACGAAGAGCCTTGTTAACCATGCGAAACTTTGGTTGGATCTCACCAAGACTGTATCGCTCTAGTGTAACAGCACTTTCTTCCTTTAACCGGTCCTTAAACTAGTTAACCAAGGTCATCCTCACGGTTGCCTACATTTTGGTGTTCTGGGACAATAAACATCCATTAATAACACGCAATAACACATTTAAAAGACAATAACTTTATTAAGTTAACAATATATAAGAAAATCAACGATGGCGTATACTTGCATGTTCATCCATTACAATCAATTCCAAATTTGTGATGTGTGGTTTTACATAAACTTGTTGCATCCAAGCACGAAGGATTTGGACTCGCAATGTGACGTTGTCTTTGACAGCGCTCAAATCATTGATGTAACCTGCAATGAATGTAGCCATCTTTTACTATGAACGTTTTTTTTAATTGATCTGAAAGATTTTAGTGTTCAATCACCACATACATGTGATCAATTTATAGCCTCAACTAGCTTAAAGACCCGTTTAACACCGGGTGTATTTTAAAGAATTTATTTTGTAAGAAGTTACATGCATAAATAAAGTAAAAAAAACACCGAACGTAAACAGGGTCTGTTAATATATGAAAGAAAGAATAAGATAATAAGTGAATTATTAGATAAACATTTGAGTTTATAATAATTAAATAAATAAACGTCCTACTTTTAACGTAACTTTGTGGTTTGAAACACCTGAGAAATCAATCAATTGCTTGGCAAGTGTTATTTCTTAATGACATTATCAGGATTTCTACTTTTAACGCAAGTCTTTGGTTTGGAACACATGAGAACTTCAATCAATTTATAAATTTTGGTGAGAAAATGTATCGATCTGTGGGGGTGCTACATTCAGTTTTATGTATGTTGTCGCAACTTAATTAAGCCATTTGTAAATTTATCCAACAAATGATCGTTTATAGTGTCCACAACTTCATTCGTTGGAGCAAGAATGACATTTTCTTGGAAGTATGACATATTTATTATGTTATCCAAAATGTTTGGATAAGTAAAATCAATAATAGACGTTAACGGGTCATTAGCCGGATCTATAGAATTTTGTCATGTACATTATTCGAACCTATTCTGTCGTTTTCATTTACATGTCTAATAAAATAACTAATTAAGAATAATCATAGTTCATAATATGATTGAAGAAGATAACATTATTTAGCAGAATTTTTGTACATTAATATAAGTTAGACATTTAGCATGATGGGTGATTTTGTCACATGTCCATAAACGCATATTGTAAGCATCTTATAACTTTTTAAGTACTTTTTAGTTATAAGTATAACCCTAATAATATAATTCTAAGACCCTAAAGCAAAAAGACTTTAGGGTTACCCGACCATTTCTGCATGTAAAAAAATCATCCATATCGACCTGTTTCACAAAATCACCCGACTATTTACACAAAATCACCCATATCAACCCATTAAAAAAATTACCCATATCAACCCATTACACAAAATCACCCATATCAACTCGTTACACGAACGTAAGTAGGATGTATTATTTTTTGAAAGGAACAGTGAGTTATATGTCAATTATTGGATAAACAATTTAGTTTGTAAAAAACAAAGCGTATGTCTCGGCATAGTCTTGAAGAGCAAATGTATGTAGTCAACGTCAAATACTTTTGTCCAAATTCATTATGTGAACACCTAAATGTAAAATGAAAAAAAAACAAAAGTCAAACTAAAAGAAAATTGTTGATAGTGATATGTGTAAAGTCAAAAAATGATAGTAGTATAAAACATGTCATTTATATAATTGTACATATGTGGTAAACATTGATAAAAAAACCTTGAGTTACATATTTGTAGACAACCCATGTAACACTTTTCGAGATATTACCATATTCATCTTAAATGACGACTTTCAAACCTCTTTGCTTTTAACCTTGAAAATGGAAACATATAGTTGTTGCATGTGTGATAGTTGTTCATCTCAAAATAACAATTGAGACTCGTGACATTAGACAGACTAAGCATAAGTATTAGTTTAAAAAAAGTGAAATGTTTTTTTTCAAATACTTGCGATTTATCAAGTTGTGCTTCAAAATAATGACTTGCAATTTAGCAACTTATTTTCCAATCTGACCAAGATAAGAAAGTCTAAATGGTGCAAATGATAAACACACTAACCGAATTTCCGCACGGCTTTAGTTTTACAAAAGCTTTTAACATAGACCAACTTTAAGAAACGGGAAAAATAGGCCACCTCGAGTATCTATTTACTTGCAGGTTCGGGTCGATGTTGGGTTATTCTATGCTTATATCTAGATGTAGTTATAACTCATATTTTCTAATATCAAACACTTAAAATAGGAATGAAACACATACCCCCATACTCTTATCCCTGGTAAAAACACCTCATAAATCAGCATACTATCTTATCTTGACCTCAAGAAAACCACGATACATATATTGTAATGAAAGCAGATAATATAATTTGATTTAAATTATATAAAAGGTTTCAAATTTTATAGAAACAATATAGTTTCAAACTAATATATAAACACACTAACCGAAATTCCACATGGATTTAGTTTTACATACCTATATCTCCTTAAAGTTGAAGCCATGACCAGACGCATCCTAACAGTTCCTGTGGTAACATTCACTTGCATTATGCCACCCTATAAAAAGGCAAAAATATACATACTCAGAAACATATCGACATTATAAAAAAAGACGAATAAATATAGCTAAGACCAAAACAGAATGACGTATGTGACTTTAGAGAGAATAATGCCTTCTCATATCAGTATGTTGAGTTTCATGTTGATAATTTTAGGTTTGTCGTGAAGCAGTTTCCTCCAAAGACCTATCAATATGTACACAAGTTACAAAACTGAGATCCAAAATGAACATGATATGAAACTTATTAATACGTAGATTTCACCATGAGTAGCAAATTTTTGTTTGACTCATGACTGAACCAGTTATGAAAACTGATTTCAACATAAGTAAGTTTTTTCAGTTCCTTCACCATGAACAAAATTTATAGACAATAAGTATAGCAGGTCAATTAATAAAAAAAGACTCTAGTAACAGGTCAATCATATACATGTTGTTCGATATTAGAAAAAGACTCAGTCACCCCGTGTATTTTACTGTTTATTATAGCTCGTAGTTTAATAGTTAATCGTATGATTTTCGGTATTGAGCAGGGTATTAATACCCGGTATTTTGTAAGAACTATAAATACCTCTTCCAACTTTGGAAGAGGTAGCTAGTCATTTATTCATTTCATATTACACATACACTTTCTCTCTCTAGAAAGTTTTCTCTCATGTGTTTCTCTCTCTAGAAACTAGTCAAATCCGAGAATCGTTACCGTGTTATGATATGTGATATCCTACAATTGGTATCAGAGCACATGGGATGATTAGATCGTGTGTATGTGCAATTTCATGCTTGATTTAGATCGAAAAGTGTACTTCTAAAGGTTTATGGCTCGTTTTTTATTTTCTCCAGATTTCGATGTTTGTTATGTTAAAGTTTGGGTGTTACTAGTTGCTATAACCTTGTAGTACTGAGTTGTGCAAAAGAAATCAAGCAAAATCGTTCAAAAGGGTGATTTATAGGTGTTTTTAAGTAATAAAGTTCATTGTTCTTTGTGGAGGTTTGACAGAATTTCTTCACGGCGGTTTGATTAAAAGATTGTTTTAATATCTTTTGTCTACCACTTGTCTGCCACGTGGCGGTTTGCTATACGGCGGGTTGCTCCTTTTAACAGGCAGCGGTTTGCTTATTATAGTAGACAGCGGTTTAAGCAGGTAGCGGCGGTTTGATGATTTTAATAGCAGCTTACTAAACAACACTTGGCATGTTTGAACAACTCGTGCGTTTACTGTTAATCATACGCGTTTTTGCTAGTTCAATAAGCGGCGATTTGCTTAAATTCTTCATGGCGGTTTGCCTGCTTAGGCGGCGGTGTGGTAGCATAGGCGGCGGTTTGAACTACAGTTTGTGACACTTGAAATTTTTTCAAACTTGGGACTTAACAACACTAAAACGCAAAACAAATACATTAACTTCACCACTTTTAACGTATACTCACTAATCATTGATCGATCAAAACATATCATATCATTTCACAATAAATCAAGGTGTCTAATATGTCGGAAGATATCCAGTATGCCGGTTCCGATACACGCCCACCAATTCTTGATAGAACAGATTTTGAATCTTGGCAACAACGTATTCGTCTGTATTGTCTGGGAAAAGATAATGGAGAGAACATAATGAAGTCGATTACTGAAGGTCCATTTCAAATGGGAACGTTCATGGAAACTCTTTCTGAAGGAGCTGAGGGTGCACTTCATATAGGTCCAGTACGTAATAGAGTCTTTACAGATCTTTCAGCCGAAATATGAAAAAGAAGGTCTAAAGCATGACATTCGAGATAGAATATCTTACTTCAAGTATACCAAAGACATCCTACACACTTCATCAACCACTATATCTGGCGCCAAAGACAATGGGACAATGTGAAGATGATTCTAGGGGGGGAAGGTTCTGAGTTAACAAAGATGACAGGGATCCAATTTATACGATGAATTATGAACACGTGTCGTCAAATCAAAGGAGAAACCATTCAGGTATACTATGTTAGGTTCACAAAGCTCATCAACGACATGAGAAACATCAAGATGACCATGCCCAGAATGCAGCTTAACTCTAAGTTTGTGAACAACATGTTACCTGAATGGAGTAGATTCATAACTGAAGTCAAACTAAACAAACGTTTGAAAGAGTCTAACTTTGATCAGTTGTATGCCTACTTGAAGCAACATGAGGTACACGCTAATGAGAACAGAATGATGATGGAAAGGTTCGCTCAACCAACGAATGACCCTCTGGCATTAATGGATAATACCTCAACTCAGGAGTATCCAACGCAATCATCCATGTCTCCACAATCCTCAAATTAATCATCACATGTTGATAACTTTCAACTGGACTCAGGAAATACATCATCAGATAGCTTGATTGAAAGCCTAACTAATATACTTGCTCTTCTCACCCAATCATACAAAGCACATCTTCCTCAAACGAACAATTAGCTCAGAACATCTTCTAACGCCAGGAACAAAGCTACAGTTCAAGACGGCAGAGTTGTTATTCAAGATGTTCGTGGTAGATACAATACAAATAATGAAAGAAGACCATTTCAGAGGAACAATGCAAGAGGAAGTGTTGGAACTAGGAATGCAGGAGGTCAAAACAGAGGTGGCAACATGAACCATGGTCAAGCTAAACCCATTAAGTGTTATAACTGTAATGAAATGGCCACATAGCACGAGAATGTCCACAACCAAAGTGACCTCAGGATTCAGACTACTTCAAGGAAAAGATGTTGCTTATGCAAGCACAGGAGAATGGTGCAGTACTGGATGAAGAACAGGTGTTGTTTCTTGCAAGAGAATAGGTCACCAATTTTGATGATGATGTGGATGATCCCCCCGAGCAAGATTTGGCTCTCAACGTAGAGCATATCTTTAAAGTTGATCAATGTGATGCCTTCGATTCTGATGTTGATGAGGCTCCTACCACACACACCATGTTCATGGCGAATCTTACATCTAAAGATCTAATCTTCGATGAAGCCGGGGCATCTTATGACTCGGACATTCCATCTGAGGTACAAGATCATGATAATTATCAAGATAGTGTTTATGGGCATCATGATGTACACGAGATGCAAAATAATATACAACAAGACTACGTTGTTGACTCTGATGCTGATTATACGAGTGATAGTAATCTTATTCCGTATGATCAGTATGTGGAAGACAACGCAGAACATGTTGTACAAAGTAATGTATCTTATGTACAAAATGATGCATTGATGTCAATTATCGATGAAATGCATGAACAGGGTGTACAAAGTAGGTCAACAAAGGAGACCGTTTGAATATATGTTCAAAAGGTGACTTGTTTGTCGATGTGCGAGAGGGCATGCGATTGATTAGGTAAACAGCAGTATCAAAAGCATAATGCCAAAAACGTTGAGGAACACATGCTTGAGCAAGAAGAGTAAGACCGGTCTCCACAACGTGGCGATTGCGACGTTCAACAAAGCCGTTTTGCTCACTTGTATGAGGACAAGATCGCCGGTGAATAATTCCTAGCGAAGAGAAAAACGAAGCTAAATTGCGAAACTCACCACCCCAATCGGTTTGAACATTCTTTAATTTTGTTGTGAATTGACGTTCAACCATTTGCACAAATGATTTAAAAGTGGAATACACATCAGATTTTTGAGCTAAATGATATATCCACATGTAACGAGAATGATGATCAACACACAACATAAAATATCTATGACCTTCAAAAGATAACAAAGGTGCGGGACCCCAAACATCACAATAAACCAAGTCTAAAATATTGTTACTTCGAAATCCAGATTCAAATAAAGGTAGTTTTGAAGATTTTCCCAGTGGACAAGAATTACAGAAACTTGACAGACTTTTATTTGTAACGGGAAGAGAAAAATTAGAAAGCATAGAATGCAAAAGACGTTGATGAGGATGTCCGAGCCGTCTATGCCAAATGGTTGGGGAAGCTCGTACAGCCGAAAAAGATACTTTATTGATGGACTTTAGTTGAGGAAGAGTGATGGTGTAGAGACCGTGTTTACTGGGGCCGGTGAGAAGAGTGGTGTGTGTAGACTCGTCCTTTACAACAAAATAAGAAGTGTGAAATTCAAAAAAGACATCATTATCATGACAAAATTTCTGAACAGAAAGGAGATTGTGGGAGATTTCTGGTACATGAAGAATGTTTTTGAGAGAAAACATTTTTTGTGGTGAGTAAACTTTAGATGAACCAATATGAAGAATAGGAAGACCCTTACCATTGCCAACATGAAGTGCATCGTCACCATAATATGCCTCTGAATTGTCCATTGCTTCCAAATCAGGTGTTACATGACTATTTGCTCCAGTGTCTGAATGCCAATTTGTAGAGGCGTTAGAGGATTAGGCACGGGTATTTGCAAAGTTAGTGGATGGCCGAGTGCGAATAGTAAAAGGGTCACGATTAGGGCATTGTGATGGAATGTGACCAATACCACATCTATTGCAAGTGCCATACACTGTGTTTTAGGTGGATGCCCAATCAAATTGACCATTACCACGACCTCGGTTGTTGTTGTTACCACAAGAGTTATTGCGATTGCCACGATTATTGTTATTGTTATTCCTGTTGTTGTTTGATGGGCGAACACCATAAAAGGCTTGTAGACCAGATGGTGCAATGGGTGAGACTTGGAATCCAAGAGCACTCAATTGAGCAGTCAACTCTAAAAGTTGAGCTTGACGAGCTTCTGGCATGCTTGGTGAGCCCACTGCGTAGTTTACAGCAAAGGATGAAGTGATGGACGAAGCAGGTGCGCGAGTTTTTCCAAGCATATATCATGATCACTAAGGAGTGCGTGAAGCTCGCTAAATGTAGTTGGACTTTGACGGGCAGTGATTGTAGTTTTAAGACCGTTATATTCTTCACGAAGACTTGAGACAACAAGCATAACGAGATCTTTATCCTTTACAGGTTCACCGATGGCGGCGAGTGCATCGGCATATTCCACGATTCAGATAAGCATCGGGAGTTTCATCACTGTGCATCTCTATTCTCAGAAGTTATGTTTTGAGAGTGTATTCCCTAGATGTGGAATGAGGTGCATACGCCTTTTCAAGGGACAACCAAAGATCACGAGAAGTTATACCTTGAACTTGGCGAAAAGATGCTTTTGAGATTTTAGAGATGATTAGCATACGAATGTGGGCATCGTTGAAGACCCAAATTAGATAATTGGGGTTTTCCTTTGGAACAGTGGCACCATCGGTAACGGATAAGGTTTTTGATGGACACAGTATTGAACCATCCACATAACCCATCAAATTGTTTATGATGGGGAATGGTTCAATCATAGTTTTCCAATAACCATAATTTGTGGGTGAAAAGGTAAAAGTGAACTTACGAGAGTTGTGAGCCGTTTTATCGACCGTGGTGAAAGCTGAAATCATAGCCATAGTAATATTCCTCTTTTTTTATAACCCTAAATTTTTTTAGGGATGAACAGTAACTTCCGGTGAATAGTACCCTCGATGAACGGTACTTTTTGAACGGTACCCTTGATGAATAGTACTTTTCGTTTTTTTTTCTTACGACTGCAGCCAGCAGCGGCAACGGCAAGATGATGAGAAGTGTGGGGTTGTTGTGGTGGCTGAAAAGTGACCGGAATTGTGCCAGAAAAAAAGGGTTGTTTAGGGTTTTGGCTCTAATATCATATAAAACCTCAAAGGGTATATATTATTGTAATTGTAATTTGTACATTAGATTGTATGTGTATTTATACTAATGTCATAGCTTAGAGATTAAGCAACTAACACATAACCTAATGGGTACGACCCATCTATAGAATTGGACCGGCCCATCTAATCTAGTTTGGTCTAACACAAATGCATCACACACGCCACACTTGTCATCAGAAGCATACATTAAATGCAGTTCAACCACCATTCAATTTAAATCAAAAGTAAGACTCGGGAAAGCTTTAACGGTAAAATCATTTACAGTATTTGTCTTGGGGCTAGTTTGTTAAGGATGGAAGGAATGCCATATAACTCTTCAATATATATAAAGATTAGAAGCGTCGATAAATTAACTGAATTATCCGTTTCTAACCCTTAAAAATGAATAAAATGCTCAACTTGATGGCACAGTAAAACTAGGAATAGAAATGGTTTTTAAACATCGTTCAGCAACAAAACCCGTTCAATAGATTTTAAGCTTAAACAACCTGCCGGCTAAATACTGTAACATAACTTCTTCTGTAGTAGCTTTTTCCAATCAAAATCAATATTCTCACTCACTTGCCATCCATACTCCCTTGCGTCCTACACATGTTGAGACAAAGCATAATGGCCAGTTTTGTTAAAGACCGAACCGGATAGGACCGAAATATGTTCGGTCCAGTTTCTCGGTCCGGTCCGGTTTGCAGTCTATTATGCTTGGCCTACCGAAGCAATTTGAAAAGTGTATCGCGTGGCCACTGTGGTCCACGTCCCGAAGGATTGAACTGAATTCAAACCTATTCGGTTATTTGGTTCTTCAACCATATTTTGTAACTTGCTTTGCATAAACCAACGATTTAAAAAAAGGTAGTATTATCCAAGGGCTGACTTTGCAACGGAATGATAACACAAAGACTATTTCCGTAAAAAAAATCAGAAACAATTTACAGAAATAGTCCTTGGGGTTATCGATCCGTTGCAAAGTTAGTCCTTAATATTAACTTTGCAACGGAACGCTAACCCAAGGACTATTTTCTTAAAAAATTTCACCAACCCCGAGATAAATACTTATAGTCCTTTGGTTATCGTTTTGTTGCAAAGTTAGTCCTTAATAATGACACTATACGGACATTGGTTTATCGTTCCGTTGCAAAGTTAGTCCTTAGCGTAAAACCTCGACCTCCGCAGTGGAACATTTTCTCAT
>BQNB010086757.1:0-28102 GCA_026074375.1 Tanacetum coccineum
TGTGATAAAAACAAACAGAGTGAATTAGTGAGTAAAAGAATTAAGAGAGTTGGTGAGAATAAAAACAGAAAGAGAGATGTGTAATAAAAACAGATAGAGTGAATTAGTGAGTAAAAGAATTGAGAGAGTTGGTGAGAATAAAAACAGAAAGAGAGATGTGTGATAAAAACAGATAGAGTGGTTTGGTGAGAAAAAGAATTGGGATAAGTTATGAGCTAAAAAACAAAAAGAGAGTTGAATATATTAAAAACAGACAGAGAAAATTATGAGCTAAAAGAATTAAGAGAAATCAAAAACAGACAGAGAGAATTGTAAGCTAAAAGAATTGAGAGAAAGCAAAAATAAACAGAGAGAATTGTGACCTAAAAGAATTGAGAGAAAGCAAAAATAGATAGAGAGTTTTTGTGAGTCAAAATGTTAATTTGATGATGGAAAAGCTATTTGGAATGGAATTGGAGTTAATGCTGGTGACTCAAAGTTAATGCTGCCAGGCATAACTTACTACTGCTGGGCGAAGTTAATGCTGCTAGGCTTAAACTTACTACTGCTCTTATAAGTTAATGCTGCTAGGCTTAAACTTACTACTGCTGTTATAAGTTAATGCTGCTAGGCATAACTTACTACTGCTGGTGAAAGTTAATGCTGCTAGGCATAACTTACAACTGCTAGTGAACGTTAATGCTGTTGAGGGTAGTTTCATAAATACTTTGATTAAGGGTTTCATTTAATCATTTAATTGATTTCAATCTTTCATATACTCTCTAATCATAAACCCTAACTCAATTTCATCATCATCATCATCAAAACTCAACATAATGACGACCCTATAATTTGCTGATACTTAAAATTTAATCGCATTTTTGACTAAATCTGTTAAAAGTGAAGGATTTGAGCAGATAGTGGATTTTCTAAATGCAAGTTCTATAAGATATGCTTTAACCGTTAATCCCACTATATATATATCGTGCATTAAACAGTTTTGGTCTACTGCCAAGGCAAAAATGGTTAATGGGGAAGTTCAGTTACAAGCCCTAGTAAATGGGAAGAAGATTGTTGTTATTGAAGCATCTGTAAGAAGAAATCCTCAACTGGAAGATGCTAACGGTGTTGATTGTCTGCCAAATGCTACAATTTTTGAACAGCTTACACTCATAGGGTATGAAAAACTTTCACAAAAGCTTACTTTCTATAAGGCATTCTTCTCTCTCCAATGGAAATTCCTTATTCATACCATTATGCAATGCCTAAGTGCTAAGACTACTACATGAAATGAATTTAGTAGCACTATGACCTCTGCTATTATCTGTTTAGCCATAAATCAAAAGTTTAACTTTTCCAAGTATATTTTTGAAAGCATGGTGAAGAACTTGGATAATGCTGTTAAATTCTTAATGTATCCCGGATTTGTACAAGTCTTTTTTGAATAATCAACTAGAAGGGGTGGCAACTGTAAACCCTAAAAATCTCAACAAGTGTAAAATTACCAAAATACCCCTAATGAAGAAAATTTCATAAAAGCATGAATAAAGTTCATTTTAATTCTAGAAATTATAAAAAGACAACATATGACAATTATGGAATTTATGTAAGATTAAAATACTTTATATTATACAAGAAAAATAAATAATACTTAGGTATAAATACTTTAGCCGAAAATATTAATATTTATTTATTTATAACTTTACAATTAATATAAAATAAATATGGATAATTACAAATAAATTATGTAAAGTTTAAAATCTGATAATATCATTTTAGAAATCCCAAAATTCGGCCTAATCCCCATTATAACTCTTTTATACATTTTATTTTATTTAAACCCTAAAAACAATTAAGCCGAAACCCTAATAAAATCAAAAGAGGCGGCTCAAAATTTTTCCAAGGAAAGAACGATTTTTCTATGGTGTTTTGAAGGTCAAGGATTGTGGGAAAAATAGTGGGAAGATTGTATAGTTCTTGATTCGATTGTGGTAATTATTTTGGTTCAAAAATCACAACCGAATAGCATAAATTTATAAAGTCACCAAGGATCATCAAAGGTATTTTTTTAATTCATTTTGCATCATATTAATTCGTTCTATACATAGGAAAAATATTCATGCATGTTATATTGATTTTATAAATTAAATCATGTTCGAAACCCTAATTTTTAGTTAATTATGAAATCGGCACAAATAATATTTTTAAAATTGATTTTATATTTTTCTAAGGTTTTTTATATCATATATGACTCAGATAAATTGTTGGAAAAATTTATGGAAGATTTGAAGTATTTATTTGGGATTTAATTGTGTTTGCCGATTTTGAAAATAAGGAAAAAGGAAAGAATAAAATTAGGGTTAGGGTTTTGATAATTTTTCCAGGTGCATTTAATGCCAATGATTGGGAAATAATTATGTTTGTGATTGGGAAAAATTTAATTAGGGTTTTGTTGATTTAATGAGTTATCCGATTTGCTATTTAAAGTATAAGGACTTGTTTTGTAATTTCTGAAACTATGGGGTCTATTTTAGACATGTTATTATATTTAATATATTCTGTATAAAATAAGTTGGGGGTATAAAATGTCATATTGATATATTTGGGATAAAAGGGGTTAAATTACATATAATCCGTAACATAAGAAATTAATTAATTAAAATAGAGGGACTGAAATTGTAAATTCTGAAAAGTGGAAGGTCTGGTTAGTATTTAATGTATAAAGTATGATTTTGTCATATTTGAATCTATAACGGCTTGTTTTGTAATTATGGATAATTAAAGATATTGTTTAAATAATTAATAAACAAAAGGGCTAAATATGTAAATTGTATAAATTAAGGGTTTGACTTGTAAATACAGAAAATGGAAGGTATAATCTGAATAAAATGTGAAACTTTGATATTTACACTTTTAACCTTGAAAATTGTTGATTTTGCATATTAAACCCTAAAATATGAAAGTTTGTCAATTTTAACCCAAAACTTGAAGTGTGACATGTTAATGTCCTACACTATTTCAAAATCCATTAATATAACCTCAAATGATGAAATTACTAAATTTTAAAACTTACTAAAAATGGAAACTTACTAAAAATGGAAAGTTACTAAAAATGGAAACTTACTAAAAATGGAAATACTAAAAAAGAAAACCTTACTAAAAATGGAAAGTATAACTTAAATGAATTGTTTTGTAATTCGAATTCATCATTTCTTTAGGTTCGGATCAAGAGGGGTGATTTTGATTTCCGTGGGTTTTTTACCTTTGATTATTGCTTTGCTTCGGAAATAAGGTACCGATATTCTGACCTTATCGGAAAGGTTTCTCTGACATATTCCCTCTGTATCTTTGATTTCTTATGGTGATTTGCTTACATTGCTCTGTATCCTTTTAATTTTGTTTCTCTTATATGATCTGTCATTTATGTTCCATTGAACTCCTGCTATGCTTACCTTTTGATTTTGAAACTTTTGATATTTGAACCTATGGCATTGAACCTTTTACTATTATTCCTGAAATGAACTTTGACATGACTTTCTTTGAACCCTCATTTTTGAGACCTTAAGTCCCTATTTGTTTCCTAGCCATGAAGTAACAGGCCTGTCATTTGAATGCACCTTTGCATGTACTCATGTTTGAGTGAGTGATTTCTCACGCCGTCCCCCATTAGATATTATATGCGCATTATGAAGATTATTTATTTGTTTAAGGGGCGTATGATTCCTCCTAGAATTTGTTTTATATTCGTGGATATGACAATAGATATTTGGATATTTGGTGACTTAGTTTGGTGCAAGTCCACAGTCTTTTCACATTTGAGCTCACATACACACTCCAGGTTACTATGATATGATTTGTTTGGGCTTGTTAATTTGTACTTGATTCGATTTTTTCTGATTCATCTACCTTACAACTATGATTGACTTCTGAAATTGTCTTACCTTATAATTTGTATTCCTTTGATCATGACTTGTGATATCCTTTATAACTATGATCGTACCTTTGATTTCCGTTATCTTTTGCATTCGATTATATATATCTGTTCACTGGGCTTTGTAAGCTCAGCCGCACTTTCTTTTCCTGCGGCAGGTATCTAAGCTAGGAGATGGGGTTGCTTTCAGGATATGAGTGCTGAGTGTGGACTTACCCTAGAGATCTTAGTTTTGATATATGAATTGTTTCTTTTCAAGACATTCGTTATTTCAGTTATTTCGTTTGGATATGTCTGTCCTTTAAGAACTTATGTGCCTTAAGTCATGTTGACTTATTTTTCCTTTGGTTATTTATTTGAGACTTCCGCTGTTTATGCTTGTGTTATGATTATGTATGCCTTTGATGTCACACCATATTTGTAATACTTCTACCCTTTAGGGTCGGGGCGTTACAAAAATACTTTTTGGAAACTTTCTAAAATTCAGGATACTAAAAAATGTTTTTTAATAAAAAAAAATTCAAAAAATATCTTTTTACTATTGTACCCTTTTGATTTAAATAAAAGTATTATGATTTAAAAGATTTTGATTGGTTAAAAGGAGTTCTGTCAGTTCTCGCATTAAGATTGGTGCTGAAAATAAAGTGACCCTATATATATATATATATATATATATATAAATATATATATAATATATATAATATAAATATATATATATCATACATATAGGGTGAGGTTCTTTTCAAAACTAAATAAATGTACAAAACTGCGAGAACCAGTATCAACCAATTAAATTTTTTCTATTTAATACGATTTTTGTTTAAATAAAATGGTATTTGAGTAAAAGTGTCTTCCCTTAATTATTGCAAATAATTAAATTTTCTTTTTTTATGCAACTCCACGATTTTAAGAACAATTTTAGTTTTTCTACACATTTTTGAAAAAAGTTTATTTATTAATTTTAATTGTTATTTTAGTACCATTTTTTTCTTAAGGATTCTATCAAAACACTTTTTTATATTCTAGCGTATATAGTGCACTTATGTATTCCAATTTATAATTCGTTCGATTGTTTTCTAAACAAATACAATTGCATAAACATAAGTATATATTTATTCCATCATTCCAGCATATATTTAATAACCTGCATAAGTGTTTTTCTGTATAATACTCGTACAAATCTTTTATTTAAACTGCTACAATTGCATTGACGTTATAAAATTTATTATCTGTCCCTAGGTGCGCGTAATTTTGAACCATGCACATATATTTGATTGTCTTAGTTCTCTAGATGCACATATATTTTCATTGTCTTAGTCGTTTACTTGGTACACGAAGATAACTTGGTACACGAAGCTAGTCTTGAACCATGCGCATGTATTTTCAACATCTTTGTTTACTAGTTACATGTAGTCTTGAGCTATGCACATGTATTTTCATTGTCTTTGTTCACTAGTTACATGTAGTCTTGAACCATGCATATGTATTTTCATCGTTTGAATTCCATCATCATATTCAACAAATCTACTAGTATATATATTCAAACATAAGAAAACAAATTAATAGCAACCAACAAAATGAAAGAGATTTAAACCTAATATCTATCAGCAAAATACGCAACTTCATTTATTATTTAAACCATATTATCAGCGAGGGCACCCATGTTGAGCCGTACACATGTATTTATCATCAATGACGGCAAGTGTGCACTTATAACCATCAACGTCGCCATCCATTTTGAGGTGTGTGCACATGTAATCATCGTACTTTTTATCTTTGTAACTTTCATCTGATAAAATCGATTTTCATCCCTATGTCATCTTCACTAATCTGGTTCAACAAAACATCAAACGCAAATTCATTTAGACTAAATTAAACTTATCAGAGTGTGTTTATCTTTCACCAAAAAAGCTAGTAAAATTCCAACTGATATATAAACAATAGGATGCAATTATTAGTAGTCATTTAAAGTGTCACAAAATAGAAAAGGAAAACGAAGCAAACATGAATAAATGTAATCACCATGAGAATCCATTTAAATGTAATCCCTGAAGTGTAGATCTGTGCAGCGAACGCACATTAATCTTTCTTTGATAATCTTTAACCTTTTGTTGTAGGTGTGCGTATGCGCATTCAATATGTTATGTTGGTATTATGAAGAAAAAGGTCATGCTATGTTGGTATTATGAAGAAATAGTAGAGAATACATACGCACTTTTCAAACAAGTCACACGTACAGTTCATGAGTATACTTACACTTTAAACAAGATTTCAAGTACAAACACTTCATGTAACAAAAAAGGAATGGTAATTTTTTTTAGTAAAATGAAGATGGATAAAACATTTAAAAATGATGCTTCTATGCAAACATGGCAAACTTATAACAACCCGTAAATTTTTATCAATGTAAATATCCATCTATTAAGTTAGATGCAATGTACTATCTATCTATTATATATGAAACCACCTTTTCAGGGGAATGTTATGCTTATTACATTACTTGCATTACCAATATCTCAATATACAATGCAACTTGCATAACTATCTACATATATGTCAAGCAAACATCATAATATGTCAAGTCAATATCTTAATATCTTATTCAAAAATACATTACTCATATAATGTACGCAATTACAACGTATACAGACAAGCTTTAAAAACAGTTATCGTATACCTATACAACCCAAATTTCCATTAAAGTTAATATCAAAGTGAATGTACAATCTACAAAAAGCAATGTACAAGTAATATAACCATTCTCATTTGAAATATAAACTCCATCCCAAGTCAATGTACAAGTCCTTAAAGCAAAATGTAACAAGTCATTAAGCATGACATCTAAAATAGCCGTTTTACCTCCGTTTTCCTAACAAATCTTATACAATTTATCAAGTACAAGTTTCAAGCAAGTCATATACTTCATTTACAATCCATATTCATTCTCATTTCATGAAATTTCAAGAAATCCAAGTTAGAAACCCTAACCCGAGCTAAATAATAAACCATGACCTGTTTCTTGGTTCTTATCCGTTTTTAACCTCAACCATTACTCAAATAAGTTGTAATAACATAAATTACAACATTACAAATTACATTCTCTCATCATTTCACCATTTTTACAACAATGTACACGAATTGAATCAAAGAAACCCTAATCGAACCCTAATTTTGATTCGCGACCCGTTTAATCATTTTCACTCATTTCAAACCCGAACCACTAATCAAATCTTGTTGTAAACCCTTAATACAAGTCTTATAATCTTTAATCTATCATTACTAATCAAATGTACATGAAAATAACCAAGAGAAACCCTAATTCAAGCCTTATGAACCCGCAACCTCTTTTCTTGCCTTTTGACCCATTTTAATACTTCACTTTGCAAACAAGCACCACAAGGATCAAGCTACTTGCCTCCCAACCAGCTTACAAGCACCTCTCCTAAATATCTAGCTTATTTCTTGGTTGCTTAAGAGGCCACATCACCACAATTGTCCCAAAGTCCTCCGCGCTACACCACCACCATAAAGCAACCTCTCTCCACATACTCTAGCTACCACCAAGAACCTCACCATTGTTCATCCCTAGACCTCCCAACATAGCATCTACAAGATCATTACACCTTGCAACTCCTCCCTTGGCTTCCAAGACTCATTCGAGTATAAAAAGGGGACATAACCCCTCATATCAACTCATCCCCCACATCTTCTTTCTATAACCCACAATAGCAGCAAATCTCTACTCAAGAAGTTCCTAAGAGGTCCCAAGAACAATAATCAAGAGAAATATTGAAGCCTTGAAGCCTCGAAGAAGAAAAACTAGGCGTACGAGTGCATTTCGACCCATACGACCCGTTTTCTTCCATTGTTGATTTTTGAAGCTCAAACCTAGGTTTCTTATGATCCATTATACCTGCCCAACACTCATATAAGTGTTCCATATGATCATGCTTGAACTCTGTTAAAAAACTTTTTTATCTCAAATTCTAGGCGTTTTATCATTTTGATCCAAAACTGAAAAACCCTAAACCCATAATTTAGTGTTTTTTTCTAATCTAATCGTTATAATTGTTAAATGTGTTGTTATAATTTATCTTAACTAATGTTAATATAACCACTTTGTTAGTCTTGAAAGAATTTGAATTAAAAACTACGCGTTTTCGTTTTAAAACCCTAATTTGACCCGTTTTAATTTCTGAATCGTTATTTTAAACTTTCGTTACGTTAAAATATCTTATTTTAGCTTATATTAGTAAGCTATAACCTACAAAATATCTTTTGGAATGTTAAAAATAGCTTGCATGCAAATTAGTACT
This sequence comes from Tanacetum coccineum, assembly GCA_026074375.1. NCBI lineage: Eukaryota > Viridiplantae > Streptophyta > Magnoliopsida > Asterales > Asteraceae > Tanacetum > Tanacetum coccineum. The sequence goes on from BQNB010086757.1 coordinate 8,227, forward strand.
AGTTTTGTAATTATTTTTCATGCAAAGGGGTATATATCGTAACTTTCTGAAACTTATAACTAAAGGGACTAAAAATGTCATTTTATTAAAGTTGTAACTATAAGGGTTTATTATGTCACTTTACAAAGTACTTTACTTTATACATCTTTTAAACTAGAATGTAAAAATGAAAACTCCAAGGGTATATTTTGCCATTTTTCCATTCTTAAAGGGTCTAAAATGTAACATTTTGAAAAAGTATAGAAATGAGTGTTCAAACCTTATAAGGAACATAACTTTAATTTAACGCTTTACATGCAATATCATTTCCCAGTATTGAGGTCAAAAACGCTTAAAACCGATTATGTTATAACTATTATAAAATTCATCATCGATATGTTATTTTAAAAATCCTGTCCCGAATCTATATCGTATCACAATACTAGAGAGCTTCATAATTTAAGGTTACATCTTGGTATTACGTTCTACTGAGTGTTGGGTTTACAATTTGAAAGTGCCCTACTTCCCTCAAAACGTTTTCCAAATGAACCTCATGAATTATGAAAGCCCAAACGTGATACAATACTCCCCATAATAATCAAACAAAGATATACATTATACTTATTGAAATTTTGAAACATAACAATCAAACTAAATTGACATATTAGCCCAGTTGCGTTGACGAAGCCGTTACTTTCATTACTATATACCTTTGCTATCAATCAATTTCCCTATACAATTAAGAGAGTTCATAGGCTTCGCATTTCAATATTTCCAAATATTCAGAAACTCCGCGAGGGGATTAACAGTTATTACACCATGAAATGCAATTATTTTTTCTGTATGCTATACTGATTTATTATGCATTACGTAACTATTTTGCCTATAAGTCCTCAATATCTTGAACCGTTAATTACACCTACGGATGAGCGTGCGGAGAAAATTAGTAAATAAAAGATCTATTGGTATGGCCTCAACCCGTTGGTGTACCGACCCAGTCTAGTAATCGTAACCTATTTGCACACCATTAGAATATAAAGCGGGTGTTTTGGCAAAGGCCACCCGTTGGGGGCTATAACGTGATTATTATAGATCACAAGGCTTTTCGTATCATGACTAATGGCAATAATATTTCTTGTTTACAAATAGACGGGTGAATAACAACAGAAACCCAATAACAATATTGGCCTTCAAAATATTTAACTTAAACCTATGAATATCACTCAACCTTTGTGTTGACTTTTTAGCATGTTTTATCTCAGGTTTTAAGCAACTTTATGACACGGAGTGGTGAGGACTTGAAGATGGCAAAACTGTTATCATACAAACTTTGTGTTTTAGATTTGGGACTATTTTTGTTTTGTAAAAACTCGATGAAATAATAATGATACTAAATTTTTTTCAAAACGACTCTTTTTGATTATTTTTCTATATTATGACTATTGTACGCTTGAAGTAATACCCCAGATTACTTATCGCTGCTATAATATGTAAAAATGGGGGTGTTACAGATTTGGTATCAAGAGCCACGTTATAGAGAACAAGGTTGAAACCTTAACTATAACTACTTTTCTTTTTCCATCCAAGAAAGTCCTCCGTGCCGCTATATCTTCTGAAATGGTATGTAAAGATACATAACTATTATATTACTAAATAAATAACTTATGTTATTTACCGCTGATTAGTTAAACAGAACGATGTCTTTCTCTCCCCACTCACCCTACTCCAAGTGAGGAGGATGCCTTTTCCTCAAACTTCCCAAACTATCTTCCTCCGGCTTCTCCGGATTATATCCCGACTTCACCGAGAAAAACTTACTCTAGCTCTTCCAACTCATTTGGAATAGTCCCTCTAACTTCACCAACTCTTTCGTTATTTCATGATGATCCCTACATGAAAGTTTTGCAAGCCTTTTATACTAAAAAATCACCTATCCCGCCTCCAACTATCATACCTCCATCTTCAATACCTAAACCTCAAGAATTCTTTCCTCCGAAAGAATTTTTGTCACCCAAGAAACGAGGCCAATCCTCTTCTTCTACCTCTTCCCTACCTCAAGCCTTTGAGGTAGGTGAAAGCTCTCGAAAGACAAGTATAGAGCGTCATAAGGAACAAATCGAAGAAATTAGGAATTACTTAGGAGAACTCTCTCTCGATCGTATTGTGCATATAGAAGATAAAGTCGAAGGTCTCGGAAAAGGACGAGTAATCATCCAACAAGATTTCGATATTTTGGAAGCTGGACTTCAAAAAGCTCGTTGCCTAAAAAAAATTTTTTTACCAAACACAGGAAAACAAACGGAAGTAACTGTAACACCCCCAAAAATCACAACTCAGCGGAATACCACTTGGGGTGCTACTTCATAATACACACGCTAGATACAACAAGAGGACCAGGCCTCTAAAAAGTGTCGTAGTAAAACAATCTCATGATTTTCTGAAATCAAAATAATAGTTGACCCATAATTGCATCACCAACCATGAAAAATTGAATGTAAAGACCCAATGTCATCAAAATCCAAGCCATCTAAATCACCTGAGAAAAACAGCTTAAAAGTGACAACATTAAAGTTTGGCGGATTCATAATTAGTTAAATATGAATGTAATTTTCAAATGAATGTATTTGTCCACTGTATCATCACAGTTACCATTAAAAATCCCAAGATTTATAAAGAATGCACAACACATTTATGTCACCAAAATTACCATTCTTAACCGCAAAGATTTATAAAGAATGCATGACCAATTTATGACCACCTAAAATGTTTTCAAGTAAGTATTGCCACTGTATTCAAGGCATAGTAAATATCCATTGTGATTATAAAACAATGATACGATTACTCTAAGTTTCATGAAACTGCGACGTAGAACTTGTATGTATGCCACTATTATTCATGCACGTAAGAATGTACCCTTCGTAGGGTTTCCCTCCAGAACACCCGGCAGTAATAAAAATAATATGATCCCTCATGGGTGGTTTCCCAATCCAAAAACACCGGGCAGAAATGATTGTTGCCCATCATGATGCACGCAATCAAATCGAAATCCGAATTGGTATAAACTTCGTTCCCAGTGAAAAGCTAGTCACCCGAACGGGGAATTGTCAATCCCAAAATAGATCTATCCTTATAACATACGCGCTTAACCACCGAGTAATTAACAGTTCATAAGCGCAACTTACGCTAATCCATAATCATTTTCAAAAGAAAGTTGCATTCGAGAACAAATATGAAGTCAAGTAATGTATCCAGAGCGAGCTATGAGAATGAGTATAGTTAAACCATTGTAAAACTAATCATTAAATGCATTGTAAACAAGCATGTTCGACACCCCAAAATTATGTAAAACCATAAAACATCGGGCTATAAACTCACCTTTGATCAAAGACCACGATCAATAATGCCAAATAAATTACTAACCGAATCTTGCAACGATCTCGCCAACGACCTAGAATTATGTCCGCACTATTATAAACACGTATTAAATACTATCAACGATGCTACATCATAACGACGAAATCATACATATTTTTATATGTATACATACATATATACATGGATGAGAAATCCACTTGCGCGTCTTTAAACCTTACACCCTTATATATTTAAATGTATATAATACTATTTTCTGTCCAATATAACTTATCTCTAATATTTACAAAAAGTTACTATTTTTAGACCTTCTATTTTTAGAACCGAACAATGGTATTAAAACTATTAATTGAAATAATATATTAACCCACCTCATTTTATCACTCAAAATCGTACTCGTAATGTATTAATATTAATTAAAATATCCGTTGACTTTTACGTTGACCTTTAGTTTTGACCCGATATATCTTAATTTTAAAGCTGACAAGCCTCGCGCAAAGTAAAACGTCATTACGAACAACTTCCCCGAGTTTCCGCCGGAGAGCCGAAACGGACTCGAAAAAGTGCTTAAAATCATTAATTAATAAATCAGTCAGATTAAATTATAATAAATTAAAAATAAACTATATTTTCTACTAAAGTGTATATTTCGATTTCACTCCAGTTTCTTCGTTATTGGGAGTTAAAAGTCCTGTTTTATATCAAAACGTCCGTAAAAATATAATTTGTTATATTTTGTAAACTAAAGTCTGACTTTTCAAAATCTCGAATCCCGAATCCCATGTTCCGTTTTCTGCTCACAATGTACCGTTACAAAAACGCGCCAAAGTCCGTTTTTTAACTCACAAAAACATATCTAAATGGTTGTCTCCTTTATGGCTTAAGATAATAACAAACTCTTTTAATATTAATACATATTATACTTAGACGCCGCAAGTTTCAATAGATTTCATCACATTTAATTAATTCGATAAAATTAAACGAAATAATCTAAATACTTTTGTGGTGCAAAGCCAAACTCACCCTTTTCGGTGTCAACACAATCCCGACACCCCTTTTATGGGTAAGGAACAAAACGCACACCTAATTTGTCCAAAAAACCGCAACACAAACACTCCCAAATTGTTGTGGGTCGACAAACGCCCCGTTTTGGTACTTTAAGCCACCGAAAAACGCAAACACACCCTTATGTGCCCGCTGCCCCAAACCCGACATCCCTTTCCCCGGCTGTCCCACAGCCAACCCGACACCCCCGGTGGCGGCTGCCACCCAAACCAAACACCCCTTTCGTGATAACTCAAACCAAACGCACTCTCGGTTATGTTAATACAAATAAACTCAAGCCCCTTTTTGACGTGAACCACGCACCAACGAACCCCTTGGGTTTGAGACCCAAACCTGACATCCCTTCCCCCGGCTATACCCAGCTGTCCCACAGCCAACCCGACACCCCCGGTGGCGGCTGCCACCCAAACCCACCTTTTTCGTTACAAACCCACCTGACATCCCTCCCCGGCTGTTTCGTCAGCCAAACTCGACAACCATACGCACTCTCGGCTGTTGTAAACAGCCAAACGCACCCCTAGCGCTTTACCCGAAACCCAACCACCCTTGGTCGGTTTAATAACCAAAAACAAACACGCCCTTCGTGGCTGTTACACGCGAAACAAACGCACCCTTGGTGCTATTACCACCACCCGACGCACCCTCGAGAAGGTTGTCGCGGTGGTGCTTGGCGTGGGTAGAGGTGATGGTGCGTGGTGGTGGTGACGGCAGTGGTGGTGTCGGTAGATGACGAGGAGGTGGTGGTGACGGGAGGTGGTGGTGACGAAAGAGGTAATGATGGTGATGATGGCATGGAGATAATGAATGTATGAATGATGATGATGACGGTGGTGGTGGTGTCTGTGTTGTGGCGATGAGTGCTGGTGGTACGACGCGGACAGAGAACAGCCGGAGGGGGAAAAGGCGCGTGGAGGCGCTTGTGTTGGGGGACAGGTAATCCGATGATGAGAACAAATTTTGGTATGGGGCCGGAAAACTCGTCGGAAAAGTTTTCCGGCGGCCGGCGACGGCGATGGTCGAGTGGTGGCCGACGGTGGCCGGAAAATATGGTGGGGGAGAGAGTATTATCAATTGTGTTTTTTGGGTATAAGTTTTGGATGTGAAATGAAAAATTTAAAATATAAAGTTAATATCATCATAAAAATTTATAACTTGAAATGATAATACCCCATAAGTCAGGTACATTTTGTCAAAATTTTGTAAAGGATTTTGATAAACTATCGGTTTCGGGACTCATTTGAGCGACTAACTTGATGATTCAACTCACAAAACTTTCGCCATTTGTTTTCTAATAATCATTTTTCTGATAAAAATGAGTATTTCATCCTTTTCGACTAATTTTCGGTAAACGTTCTATAAAATTATATAAAATGAATTTTATTATATTAATTTTGTATATTTCTGATAAACCGTCCGTAAATGATCCTTTTTACTCGAATATTTGCGTCCTTCAACAAACGTCACTGAATAAAATAGTTAAATTAATTTTATTAAAATTCTAATTTAATTTAACATTTTAATAAAACTTATAATTAAATGAAATTAATTATTTTGTGCGTACTTCATTCTTGTTTCTAAATCTTGCGAGGGCATTTCAGTCACCTTCTGACTGTTTTCGGGTCTCGGTCAAACCTAAAAAGTTGTCAGGAATATCGTTTTACATCAATTTCTTTAGAGTCCGAATAATGAAAACGTGATTTAGCTGCTCGTTTTTGATAAATCAACTTAGGGATAAACAAATAAGTCTCTTTTAAATATGTTTCCTAAAAATTATACCGGTTACGCGGTAATCGCTTTTATGTGACAATAAAAGACCAAAAGTTAAAAAGTCAAGTCAGACCCTAAAAGTCAAAGGGTAAAATCGTCATTCAAAATTTCGAAAATTCTCGGATGTTACAGTACCTACCCCTAAAGACATCTATCCCGAGAATTAAATTTGTGTTATCTGATTTTTGACCAAGGAAACTTAAGGTTTAATAAAGCTCGTTCATCAAACAAGACGTTGATAACTTTAATTCAGCAAAATTCGGTGTTTTCTACACTTCTCAAGTCTAACCAAAAATTTTGGCTAGTTTTTCTCCAAGATATTAAATATCCATCAAAATGAAGTATCTCAAAATATATCATTATAACAAATCTTAATGACACTATGCTGTTTATTTCTCTCCCTTGCGTTGCGATCGTTTGAAATCCCACATGTATTGCATTGTTGTGATTTAAATTTAGAATGCCACCGAAGAGAATCGCCACAATCACCACGCCTATGACCGATTGCTCAGAATAAGTGTTGCAGGAATCACCACGCCTAAAGGATTGTAAGTATTCAACTCACTTGGTAATACTAGGATGTATCGCGACCTAAGTCTCGTACAGTGAGTCCCAAAAATGAATAAACCGACTATCTATTTTGCACGTAGGTGTTTACCTATTTAAGAGGGGGGTGGTTGCTTACCTATTGGATAAAAGTCGTACAAGCTGGGACCAGCTCTAGGGCCCAAAAAACAGCACCCAAAACGACAATACTATAATAAATGGTGATGAGATGCCGAGAATGAGGACATTTCGAGAAACAATATTCCTAGAATAAAGTTTAACAAATTGGAGGAGCTCGCGGAAGAGCTTATGCGATAGACGGCGGATTATGGTACTCAGTCGCTAGTTTTGAGGACGAATCAACTCCATTAACTCAAGTGTGTAACAATCCAAGTTTAGGTTCACGAACATTCGTGATCGCGGATTAGCAACAGCAAAAAGTAATATCTTTAAGAATGAATACGGTAGTTTCCAAGTGAGGACTTTAAGATTCTGCAGAGTTCAAGACACGATGGTCTCAAGACCATTTTAACGATTCTGATGATTATCGATATGCATGTTCATACTCGTTTCCTATCGGATACCATAAAGCCCACTAATAATAATTTCTTAGTATTACATAAAGAAGCGTCCAAATTTATGTAAGTAAGAAATGATAAACTTATGGTTTGGTGATTTATAATTTATTTATTTAACTGAAGAGGCGTTCCGCGAATCCTTTCAAATAAATAAATAAATAAATCATACCTACTTTATATGAATTCCCCGGTGCAATACACGTACTCACATAACCTTCAAGGTGATGGATGACATGACGATGCATGTGCTCTAATGAGTATGGGACGAGTGTTCCAAACTCGTCTTCGGAGACGGGGAGTAAAACTATCAGGGAAATCACATAGTGTTCAAGATCGTTAATGAGTACTCGGTTAGAGTAACTAAGGTAAAAGTCTCGATGAACCAGTCAACATAGCAATTATCATATAAATCCTCCTATTACAAGTCCCGCCCATACAAGACTTGTAATACTTAGATTTATACATAATCCCATGTAAACAGAACTGTGACGGGCTTTGTTAACATAGCAATTATCATATCAATCCTCATATTACAAGTCCCGCCCATACAAGACTTGTAATACTTAGATTCATATATAATTCTATGTAAATAAAAATTTTGGCGGTCTCCGTGTAATACGATATTGTATAAAGCTATGAAGAAAAATAATACTCTTCGAGACCCTTGTTTAACTTACAATGTCTGAGAATGAAGCGAGACCATTATTTAACTTACAATTTCTGGGAATGAAGTGAGACCATTGTTTAACTCACAATGTCTAAAAAGTAAAAAAATGAGACCATTGTGCAACTCAAAATGTCTTAGGCGTAAATGAGACCATTGTGCAACTCACAATGTCTTAAGAATTGTTTTGGTATTTATATAAATAACTCTTATTCGCCAACCAATCTCATTACCTGAGTTAGCATCAAAAACTACCAAGTTTACAGGCATAAGGTTTATGTTGAATTGGTGGTTTAGGGGGTTTAAAGGTTGCAACCATCTTAAGTATAGTGTTCTACCCAATTATTCTTCGTGTCAGCTAGTTTGACATCATATTAATGATCTTAGGGTAGATTGGCCGTTCGGGATTCAATTTGGGAGCTAAATGTAGTAGATACAAAACTTTGATCGGCACCCGTATCAAATAAGATATAAGCATAGCGGTTATTTAGAAGGAACGTACCGGCAACGATGTTGTCTGGGTTTGCCCCCGCATTTCCAACCACATACACCTTCACTGGAGCCCTGTCATTCCCAGCTTGATTACCACGGTCATTGTTTCTCAGTCTCGGGCAGTTTCTTTTAAAATGTCCTTGAGCTCGCATTCAAAGCAAAACCTATGCCCTGCTGATTAAGTGTTGTTGTTGTTACGGTTGTTGTTGTTGTGTTGTTACGGTTCTTTGGTGTTGTGGTTGCAGGCCGTATCCTACAAGTCCTCCTCTGGCCAGCATGGCCAACCCTCTGGCATTTATCTGCACCTAGGTGGGACAAGGACCTTCATGATTTGTAATTACTTGGAAACAGATGTTTGGACCCGACGTTATGGTTTCCTGGCTTTGTCACTATTGCCTGCAGTGTAGGCCTGGCGTGTGTTCTGCCTTTATTTTTGTTGGGTTTTGATTGTTCTTGGAAGATTCATCATACTTTCTCTTTCCTTTCTGCCTGGCGTTCAGCATAGTCCTGGGTTTCTTATCCTCCATTAACTCAGATGTAAACTCAATATCTTCTTGCTACATGGTCTTCGATTTTGATGCCTTTACACTGCCAAGTATCCATATCGGGCAATCCACAGACTATACTTTCAATCTTGTCTACTAATTCTGGAACATCTTGGAACACATCAAAGCTAGTTGCTGGAATCGTCGACTTTAGGCCACCTCATCGGTGCCCTTGACCTTAAGATTCCAATCTCAGTTCTCAATTTCTTGATCTCACCCACTTGGGCGTTTTATCAGTCATCATTGTATTAAGGTTGCCCATGGCAGGGCGTGAGCTGCTTCGGGCTGTAGTTGTTTCTTAACATGGGCATTCCACCATGTAAGAATCATCATCTTTGCAGAGGAGTGTAAGTTGCTGAAATTTGACTTGACTAGCCCTCTGCTGGGAAATTGCTAAATGCTAATCACAGACTACCATTTTTCTCAAACCATCGAGTGAGTCGACAACTCCCTCAGTGCCTTGAAGTCCAAAGTTTGCGATGTCAGAATTTCAGAGGTATGAGCATTCGCCGAGGCAGTTTGGGCTGGCCGTGGTCCTGAACCATTGCTATTGTAAGCCATTTCCTAGCCCTGCGTGCTTTCTGCTTCCGCCAATTGCATAGCTAGCAACTCCTTGGTTAATTAAGGCCTGAAGTTGTGCCTCAGTAACAGTTGTGGTTGTTGGGGTGGTGTGTTGACTGTGTTTGTGTATGCAATTTGGGGTTATCCTCAGTGGGCCTTTACTCTTGGTGCCATTTCTTCATTCACAAGAAATACAATACCGTTAGATTTTAATACATCATAACGTGGACATAAGTATGCATCTTTAAATGAAAAGATCACATTCCATTAGAGAAATTTACATCCAACACAAAGATGACATAACATAATAACATACATTCCATATATAATCTGGAAATATAACTTGATCTGTTTGGTACACAATGCTTCCATATCGCTAGGTTACAAAATGAAAATCAACATAGAGCCATAGAGATGGGAGTTACACGTAACGTATTAAACTTAGTTAGGCTATTAATGTTTAGCTAATCAATAGAAACAAAAGATCTTTTAGGATAGCTAACCAAAAACAAAAGAACTATACCGCCTTCTGCTTGCTAGCTTGGGTGTAACCCATAAAATTAAAAGACTGGCATAGTAGATTCCAATCATAACCAAAGTCTAGGAACTGCTACTGTGTCAATCCAATGTGTCAATGCGTGCACTCTAGCCTCAGGGCCTGGGTATCGCTTGATATTGTGAAAAGCAAGATCATATGCAGGCTGACGCTGCCCACTCGTGGCGAGCGCCTCAGTCTCTCTAATACTGTTGTAACTTGTGCCTCTAATGCCCTGCAGCAAGCTCAGACCTAGCCAAGGCCTGATGGTCTCCATTACCCTCTCGATCCCTGTTCGTAAGCTAGTTCTCTCTCTCAATCAATACCTCTAATCTCAGCTCTAACAGCTGCAGATCATTTTTCTGGGCAGTTATGTAGTTGTGCAAACTCTGAAACTCTCCCTTAGTGCAAACATCTACCTGGTAAGTGAACCCCTCCTGTTGACCAACTCTTAAGGCGGGTTCATAATCCTCCTCTCAGTATCTCGGAGTCGTTTAGGCGGTCTCATAGTGGGTCTGCTTATCTCGCCATATCAAGCCGCAAGCAGAATCTGTCAATCTTCATACCCAGGTCTGGGGTTAGTAGTAGTAGTCTCTTCCGTAGGCGTGTGTTGTCGAGCTCGGGAATATAGCTCTGCGGCTAAGTAATGGTGAGGTTTAGAGGGATTGGTAACAATGGTGGCTGGTCCTACTGATGGGTGTAGTTGAATGATTGTAGGCTTGATTGTACATCTCTCATCTCAACTCGAGGCTCTAGGATAAGAGTGGTCGAATTACGTGGAGATTATAAGGTTGGCGTTAGTAGAGGTGTAGGTGCCTCATCCTCAGCTGGCACTAAGTCCTCAGGATGCTCAGGCTCCGGAATGTACACTGGTACATGGTCCTCAGGTACATACTCTGGGAGAATTGTGGTTGCCTGCTCCAAAACTGACAGGCATAGCCTCTCGTAGGGATCCTCAGATGGAAATACTGCCAAGATCGTGCCTCAGATTGAACATGAAGTTTTGGTAACGAGAATCAGCTAATGACCTGACTACTGTGACCAGCAGAAATAACTTATGAGTATATATTATATAAGGCTCTTATTGTAATATACGTAATATATTATAACCACGTATTATCAAATTATGATTGCAAATCATAGTCCACTAATGCAAAATAGTGGTCTATACAAACCCTTTTTATGTATGCAATGTTTGAAAACGGTTATAGTCCAGCAAAAACATTTGACCTGGTTCTCTATAACCTTGGCTCTTGATACCAATCTGTAACACCCCCAAATTGGGTCGCAGCGGAAATAAGGGTTACGGGGGCGTGTTAACTTATGTTCGATCTAAACACAAGATATATATAGAACGACCAAAAAGTCATTTAATATGATACACTTGGATTTAACAAAAATATTGATTACAAAATAGCCGAAGCATTTAACTTGTTCTGATTATTGATTACAAAGATAATGGGTTTATAACTTAAAACAACCATAGTTTAGCTGTACTTCCCAAAACAATTCCACCAATGTATCTTTGGCCCCTATGTGCTTACTTGATCTCCTGAAAAACTATTGCTTTTAAAATAACTGTCAACAATAATGTTGGTGAATTCATATGGTTGATATTCATTATATGCAGGACCGCAGACTTTTCCCATGATTAATGCACACTTATGCACGAATCACATCAACTAGATTTCATTTACACTTAAGCTCATGACTTGAAGCTCGACGGATCTTTCTTGCATTAAACTATATATTGGACAATTTCTGCCGAATTTAGATGGTCAACCCGAAAACATCTAATTTGTAATGCTTGTATCTGTTCGTTCCCGGTGATAGCTATTCACCCGAAAGAGGGAGGCGTTTCCCGATAGATTCTATTAATAACATTCGCGCTCACAATAATGTAATTCCCAATACATCTAGGCATATTGACAGTTCATGATAATGGGCTTAACTAGGGTTATCGCTACTTAGGCAAAAATGTAATCAATACTTGCGTCCAATTTGTAAAACAAGCTGTTTTCCACCCATAATTATAATCATTTGATTGAAATCGTTTTAAAAATAGTGGGGGGCTATGAACTCTCCTTTGTGTTCGGACAATCCAAAATATCACAAATAATGCGTCACGTAAAAGATCGAATGCAACCTAAATTATCCTTAAGTTCGTATATGTACTGAGTACTTGGAATATAATCCATTTAGTTGTTACATCGTACTATAGTTCGAGCTTATAATCGACGAGGTCAGGACAAGACGCTTCGAGGAGTTAGGTCACTTTAAATCGTAAATCCAACAACTCGTCGAAACGCCATCCGAAGAGGCCTCATTATGAAACTCCCTAGTGGTTTAGTACTTAGATAAACCATTTATAATTCTATATAGTTCAATGTGTCCAACTAATGGTTTTGGTAAAATTACGGTTAATAGTTAAAACGTTTATAATTACCAGTTTTAAGTAAAACTAGCATAACTTTGCGTTTTAATCTCGGATTTTTACGTTTCTTATGCCTCATCTTTTCGTTTTAGGTACGAGTTATCATAATTGGACATTTTTGTATTTTGAACCTCTGCTGTGACAGTAATTTTACTGTTACCATCTGGACGTCGACTTTAAATTTACATTGTAGTCGATGTCGTTAAAACAAGTTAATGTCGTATGTTATTCGTTATAGCTCCGTTTTTAACAATTCTTTCTAAGGTCGTTCTCGTTTTTGAAAGTTCTTTAATTTTATGAGGTTTCAAAAATGTAAACTTTCTGGCTATGAATAGTATCTTTTATAAATAGTTTTATAAAAGTTTATATAATTGTCGTAAACTCGGAAAATTCATTACTCATTCGTTATTAATTGAAAAATTATGATTCTTATCATTTTGGTATCTAAAAATATTGTACTTATTTAGATAAAATATCAAACTAGCTGTTTGATATAATTTTTTAATAGTTCATTTTATAATACTCCGTTTTTATTAACGTATAACTCGTTTTTATCGGTAACTTTTTCGTTATTAATATGTTACAAATTTTCTTACCTTTTCGGAATTGTTGTGAATTGTATTATCTTATAAAAAACTATAATATCCTTGTTTGAAATTCGAAAAAAACCTACTGTCCTATATGATCTTTGATGTAATTTATTATATATTATGTTTATATACTTTTTCAACCTATAATTTACCACAAAGTCTTTTATAATTATATAATTCATATGGTTACAATATAATAATGTCCATAAGTTCTTATTTGTCCAAGGATCATCAAGAATCACAAGTTATTAACTTTACATGAATTCATAATACTTTCTTAATTAACTTTTAAATTACAAGTTTATATATGAACTTTTTATGCTTAGACTGAGATTGTACAAGACTTATATATCCTTTATTTCATGATATTACCAATATCATAATATGTGAGAAAGTGTACAAAATCATAATCACAAGTAAAATTTGATTATTTTTCTGTTCAAAAAGTATTCCTAATGGTGATTTCACTATATAGCACATTATATACATAAAAACTCATAAAATGAAAGCATAAAGGTTTAAAATAGACCTTATGATGAATGATGATGGTGATAAACAAATGGTAAAACCTTGTTTAGCCCTAGAATCCAAGCTTGCAAGTTGAAACCCTAGATTAGATTTAGAAAACCCTAATCTTTCCTTTCTTGATTAATACTTGAAAAAGGTTAGCCAATGCTTGGGATCACCTTAGAATGCCTTAGGATAGATGTATATAGAAGTGTATAGGTTGAATAAAATTTTGTATGGATTGTAACAAAGGGGTGTTTGATGCCGTAGCATATAAAGAGACAAAGGGAGGGGTTTTGGTGATTTTTACCAAGTGTTTTGCTTGTATGTCTTCTCTTACTAGATCATGTTAATTATTTGGTGCAAGGAACATAGTCAAGGGAACATGGGTGAGGTCTTCAGGGACATGTGGTTGGTCTTGGTCTTAGTCTTAGTCAAAGAGACAAGGCATGGGCTAGGTTTAAATGAGAAGTGATGTACATTGACCAAATGGAAGATTTTCTTTATATCATTGTATCACTTGTTATAAATTCGGCAAATAGAAGATATATGTGATGTTGTTTAGTAATTTTTATGTATTGGGTATAAATGTGGGTATTTGTTGAAGCGTAGAAAAGTTTTGGTGGTTCCGGGAGTGCCTAAACGCAATTTATCGCGAAAACGTTATTACAGCTTTCGTATCTGATAAAAATAAAATTGAAAAAAGTGATAATTATTCTCAAATAATTATTAACCCTTGCTTGATGTAAACATTTTATTGAATGATGGCCCGTTTACATTTGAACTGTAATTTTTTAGCTTACGCGATGTAGATTAACATTTACGATTTTAAAGCAACATGCGTACATACAAAAGGTACATTGCAGATTTATGACGTCTGTTTAATGTATTGAACACCAGTGGTGTTATTGCGGGTGTTTTAGGCATCTGGCACCCGTTGAGGGATATAACATATCAAATATATCATAAGGCTTCTGATTCATGAGCTAATGGCAATAATATTGTTTTACAAATAACGAGTGTATAACAACGTAACCCAATATCGAATTTGCATTCAAATTATTTAACTTAAACCTATGAATATCACTCAACCTTTGTGTTGACTTTTTAGATGTTTTTCTCTCATGGTAATTAAGCTTCTTATGACACGGTAGTGGCGAGGAGCTTGATGATGGCAAAACTTGTTTATCATTCAAACTTTGTGGTTTTGATTTTAGGACCCATGTTCGGGTTTTTGTAAAAAACTATGATGAAAATAATGAAATGATAACAAATATTTTCAAAAAAAGACTCTTTTTGATTCGGTTTTCTATGATTATGAACTATTGTACCTTGAAGTTATGACCCCAGATTAGCTTCTACTGCTATATGTTGAAAATGTGGGTGTTACAGATTGGTATCAGAGCCACGGTTATAGAGAACAAGGTTGAAACCTTAAATATAAACTACTTTTCTTTTTCCATCCAAGAAAGTCTTCCGTGCCGCTATATCTTCCGAAATGGTATGTAAAGATACATAACTATTATATTACTAAATAAATAACTTATGTTATTTACCGCTGGGTTGTTAAATAGAACGATGTCCTCTCCCGACCATCCTACTTCCAATGTGGAGGATGCCTTTTCCTCAAACTTCCCAAACTATCTTCCTCCGGCTTCTCCGGATTATATCCCGACTTCACCGGGAAAAACTTACTCTAGCTCTTACAACTCATTTGGAATAATCCCTCTAACTTCACTAACTCTTTCGTTATTTCATTATGATCCCTACATGAAAGTTTTGCAAGCCTTTTATACTGAAAAAACACCTATCCCGCCTCCAACTATCATACCTCCATCTTCAATACCTAAACCTCAAGAATTCTTTCCTCCGGAAGAATTTTTGTCACCCATGAAAAGGCCGATCATCTTATTCTACCTGCTTCCCTACCTCAAGCCTTTGAGATAGGTGAAAGCTCTTGAAAGACAAGTATAGAGCATCATGAGGAACAAATCGAAGAAATTATGAATTACTTAGGAGAACTCTCTCTCGATCATATTGTGCATATAGAAGATAAAGTTAAAGGTCTCGGAAAAGGACGAGTAATCATCCAACAAGATTTCGATATTTTGGAAGCTGAACTTCAACAAGCTCGTGCCCAATTTTACAAACTCTAGAGGGGAAAACGCAAAATGGGAAGTAACAAATAGATTTACTATAGCCTCGCTTCAGGTCACTTAATAGGAGAATTATCAATGAACATGCTTATTCGTTCCACCAATGGTGGATATAGAAAATTTACCACAAGAATCCATCAAACAAAACTTAAAGAACCGTTCTGAATGATCATCAAACTTACTAGCTTAGATTCCAGTATTATCTTTTAACCTAGCCACGGGATGTGTGGTATAAATAAAAACACTTGTTCAAATCCTTGATCTATGTATAGTACTAAGGCATGTTGTTCTTAATACAAAGGCATTCCCGTTATATACCTTGTTGTTTTCATAATACCGGGATACATATTTCTTCACCTTTATCATCATTATTCATTTTCATCATTCCTCATCATCATATGCATCTCATTTTCATCTTCATCACCCTCATAGCAATGCTTATTCTTAAATTTAAGCATTTTAAAGAAAAATAAGCATTACTCTTTAAACAATTTTAGACTTGTGATATTTTTTTTTATTACATGTTGTCTTTTGTTGATAGAATGCCTCCCAAAAGGACGTCAACATCTGAAGCACCGGCCATGACTCAAACTGCCATTAGAAAACTAGTTGCTGACAGTGTCACTGCGGCCCTGGAAGCACAAGCTGCAACAATGGCAAATGCTAGTAATCCCAACAGGAACACCGGTCCTACTGGAACTCCTGTATTAAAAACGGGAAACTATAAAGAGTTCATCAGTTGTCAACCTTTCTACTTTAATGATACGGAAGGAGCAGTTGGCCTTATCCGCTGGTTTGAACAAACCGAATCAGTATTCTCTCGTAGCAGATGTGCTGAAGAAAACAAAGTAACATTTGCTACTGGTACTTTGACTGACGATGCCTTGTCCTGGTGGAATGCGTATGCCCAGCCTATGGGAGTAGAGCAAGTCAATCGAATCACCTGGACTGAGTTAAAAAGGCTTCTGACGAACAAGTATTATCCCCGGACTGAAATCAGAAAAATGGAAAAGAAATTAGACGAGAAAAGACTAGAAGATATCCCCGTAGTCAAAGAATTTTCAGATATTTTTCCGGAAGATCTACCTGGTCTTCCTCCCGTTCGCCAAGTAGAGTTCCAAATCGACTTAATCCCTGGAGCAGCGCCTGTAGCTCGAACACCTTATAGATTGGCTCCTTCAGAAATGCAGGAGTTATCTAACCAGCTTCAAGAACTAGCAGACCGAGGTTTTATTCGACCAAGTACATCGCCTTGGGGAGCTCCTGTCTTATTTGTTAAAAAGAAAGACGGATCTTTTAGAATGTGCATCGATTACCGAGAGTTGAATAAACTTACCATAAAGAATCGTTACCCATTACCCAAGATCGATGACTTATTCGATCAACTTCAAGGTTCAAGCGTTTACTCAAAAATCGACTTAAGATCAGGCTATCATCAACTGAGAGTAAGAGACGAAGATATTCCTAAGACTGCTTTCAGAACAAGATACGGACATTATGAATTTCAGGTCATGCCATTTGGTTTAACTAACGCACCTGCTGTGTTCATGGATCTCATGAACCGTGTGTGTAAACCATATTTGGATAAATTCGTAATAGTATTTATCGATGATATTCTTATCTACTCTCGTAACAAAGAAGAACACGCAAATCATCTGAGAATAATCTTGGAATTACTCCGAAAAGAGAAATTGTATGCCAAGTTCTCTAAATGTGATTTCTGGATTCGTATCGTGCAATTTCTTAGACATCTCATTGATAGTCAAGGACTTCATGTTGACCCTGCCAAGATTGAAGCTGTTAAGAACTGGACATCTCCCACTACACCCACAGAAGTGCGTCAATTCTTAGGACTCGCCGGCTATTACCAAAGATTTATCAAAGGTTTTTCAAAAATTGCAAAGCCTTTGACTAAATTAACCCAGAAAAACAAGAATTATATCTGGGGCGAAGAACAAGAATCGGCATTCCAACTCCTTAAACAAAAACTCTGTGAAGCACCAATCTTAGCATTACCAGAAGGAAACGATGACTTTGTCGTTTATTGTGATGCATCTCTTCAAGGTTTAGGAGCTGTATTAATGCAAAGAGAAAAAGTCATTGCATATGCATCTCGACAACTCAAACCTCACGAAGAAAACTATACCACTCATGATCTTGAATTAGGAGCAGTGGTATTTGCTCTTAAAATCTGGAGACACTATCTATACGGTACAAAGTGTACAGTTTTCACTGATCACAAAAGCCTTCAACACATTCTTCGTCAAAAAGAATTGAATATGAGGCAACGCCGATGGTTAGAATTACTCGCAGATTATGATTGTGAGATTTGCTATCATCCTGGAAAGGCAAATGTTGTGGCAGATGCCTTAAGCCGGAAGAAACAAATCAAACCACTCCGAGTTAGAGCATTGATCATAACCGTTCATCCAAAATTACCATCCCAAATTCTCGAAGCTCAAAATAAAGCCCTCAAAGAAGAAAATGTCAAAAACAAAAACCTACGAATCAAGGCTTGAAAACTTACAGAGAATGGAAAAAATCATTTAAAATACGGCCTAATGTAAACACGTTGTATAAAGAACCGAAGCTGGTTACCACACTTTGTAATCTGAGAGACTTGAAATCATGCATGAAATATCCCATAATTCAAATATTCCATTCACTCAATCCTAACTACTATAAAGTCGGGTTCTGACAAGAAGTATCATGACTTAAGAACTCTATGGTGGCCTAACTAAATGCAAACATCGCTGAATATGTTGTCAAAGATTAACATGTTCTAAAGATAAGGCAGAATGTCAGAAGCCATTCTCCGTCATACTGGTACTACATTGATTCCTTGTGAAATGGAAAAAACCAGAGATTCCTATGTGGAAGTGAGAGAGAATAATAATGGATTTCATCATAAAACTACCCAAAACCTCAAACAGACATGACACAATCTGGGTCATTGTTGAGCGTCTTACCAAATGCGCACATTTCATCCCTACCTGAGAGACAGATAGTATGGAAACCCTTACAAATAATCTCCCGGTATGGAGTGCCAATATCTATCATCTCAGATCGTGACAGTCATTTCACATCCAGATTCTGGCAATCATTATAGAGTGCTTTGGGTACTCAATTAGACATGAGTATGGTTTATCATCCTGAAACTAATGGATAAAGTGAAAGAACCATCCAAACACTTGAAGACATGCTTCGAGCCTGTGTTATAGATTTTGGAAAAGGATAGGAAAAACACTTACCATTAGTAGATTTTTCCTATAATAACAGTTACCATGCCAGTATTAAGGCAGCACCATTTAAGGCACTTTATGGTCGAAAGTGCAGATCAGCTGTTTGCTGGGCCAAATTTGGAGATGTTCAACTTACAGGACCAGAAATAATCCATGAAACCACTGAAAAGATAGTACAAATTCGACAACGCTTACAAGCTGCAAGAGATCGGCAAAGAAGTTACACCAATGTAAGGTAAAAGCCTTTATAATTTCAAGTTGGAGATCATGTTATGTTAAAAGTGTCACCTCGTAAAGGTGTCATCCAATTCGGAAAACGAGGAAAGCTTAATCCTCGATACATTAGACCTTTCAAAATCCTTGAACGGATTGGCCCAGCGGCATATAAACTTGAGCTTCCTGAAAAGCTCAGTAATGTCTATAGTACTTTTCACGTTTCTGATCTAAAGAAATGCTTATCTGACGAATCCCTTGTCATTCCAATGAAAGAGCTTCGACTTGATGACAAACTTAACTTTGTGGAAGAACCAGTGGAGATCATGGATCGAGAAGTCAAGCAACTAAAACAAAGTCATATTCCTATAGTCAAAGTAAGATGGAACTCTAAAAGAGGACTAGAATTTACATGGGAACGCGAAGATCAAATTCGTGCCAAGTATCCACATCTGTTTTCAAACATCACTCCGGCATCCAAGTAAATCTCGGGAAAAGATTTCTTTTAAAGGAGGGAGACTACAACAACCCATAATTTTCATTAATATAATTATCCATCTATTAAATTAGATGCAATGTAATATCCATCTATTATATATATACCACCTTTTTACAGGGAAATTTTTGCTT
>BQNB010086758.1:0-28102 GCA_026074375.1 Tanacetum coccineum
AATGGTTCCAGAATAAGTCAAGACATAAAAGATCCAAGCTGGAGTACAAGTTTCAAGACTAGAAGACAAAGACGTCATCTTCAGCATTGGAAGCGCTTTGGATGTCATTTTATTATGTTATATTTGTACTTGTTAGGAACATTGTAAGTAATTCCGTATGCCCACATATTGGGGGAAGATTGTTAGCCTTAAAATATGTCGGCTAATACAGAATTACACTTGTTTACATTAGCCGGACACGCAGGGACTAGAAATGTCAACTGTAGTAAGTAGATCGTGTCCCGGGCTATATATATCCCCTCCATACTTCGATGGAGGGGTGAGGATAAACATTTTGTCTCATAAGTGTGTGTTGTTTCTCTCTCTAGAAAACACACACACTCTTTCCTTTCTCTCTCTAATAAAATGGCTTACTTTCATTTCTATCCTCCCCGACCTCCGGATTGTCTCTTGTTAGTGAAATCTTATTGTTAACAATTGGCATCAAAGCCTAGGAGCATATGGTGTTCGTGGTTTGCAGATTTGGAGGTGTTCGTGGTATTTTTTGGTAAGAAACTCAAACCGAACGCACCCTTTTTTGCTTACTTTTTGATCTAAAACGTGTGTTTTACGACGATCAACTTGTACTTTTGTTAGTCTTATATGTACTAGAAACTTATTTGGGTATCAAAACACATTTTTGGATCAAAAATTTCTGGGTTTTTGAAGAATTTTTGAAGACAGCGAAACATGTTTGAAGGAAGCGAAATGTGTTTTGAAGACAGCGAAACATGTTTGAAAGGAGCGAAATGTGTTCTTGAATGGAGCGAAATATGTATTATTAAGCGAAATATGCAGGTCAAGTCACATTCCGAGCGAAATATGTAAAATTTCTTCAAGCGAAACATGTTGGAAGAGTTCAAGCGAAATGTGCAATTTCCTGTTAAGCGAAATGTGCAATTTTTTCTTAAGCGAAACATGTTTCTTAAACCAAGTGAAATGTGTAATTTCCTTAAACCAAGCGAAATATGTAGATTTCAAGCGAAATATGCAGGTATGTTTCTCAAGCGAAATATGTTGAAATATGCAGGTCGATCCGCGCATCAGGTGAGCACGTGACCGACTTTGAGCATGTGACTGAATTTGGGAATATGATCATCAAGTCAAATCAAAACATAAACACCAAAGCAAACACAACACTTCATGCCAAAACGATCCCACATATTAAGCAATAGATCTTGATTGATGATTAGTGTGTGAAGATCAAGGTGTAATTAGTGTGCGTGTTTAGAGAGAGAATTACCTAACTTGCCTTTTGATTAAATGAAGTTGTTCTTGTCTTTCTTTTGTTTTTCGAAAATAAATTGAAACTAGAGAGTGATTGATGATGACTTGGTTGTTTTTCTTGTAAGATCGACTTGTGTTATGCGTTTAGATTTGATGTAAAATATGTATAGTTCTGTTTTGAAAAATGATTAGATCGGTTCGTGTAAACAAAATAGTAGATCGGTTGAAGCTTTGTTGTTTAGATCGGTTGGTCTTGTTGCTTAGATCGGCTGCTTCTTGTTGTTTAGATCGGTTGCTTGTAAAAAAAATTTAGATCGATTACTTCTGATTAGGATTAGATCGGTTGCAGCTTTGTTGATTAGATCGGTTTGTACCTTTTTCAGAAAAATGCGTGAAGACCAAAACGCGTCTTTGACTTTGACCAAGAAGTCAGCATTGGTCAAAGTTTGTTACAAATCAGTTCAGAATCAGTTAGATCTAAAAATAACTGTTTTCTACGCAAAATAAGCAGATTTGCTAGATTCATTACAAAATAAGCAAATAAGCCAAATGATAAGCTTTCTGGATCTGAAAAAGAAATTTGCAGACTGAATAATCACTGAAACTGATTGAAAACAGATTTAGCAAAGAAATCCAATAACACTTGATTTAAACTAAAAACGACTTGAAAAGCTATCTGAATAAGCAATAAACACACTGAATAAGCACAATATCAAACTGAATACGCAATAAGTAGTCAGATTAAGCAGAAAATAAGCACGAATTAGCAGTCTATAAGCTGATAAGACAAAATAAGATAAAAATTAATCTGATAAGCATGAAAATTAAGCTCAATAAGCAGAAAGCTCGATCTCTAACACAATCAAACACTAAAATATAACACTAATCTACAATCATTGGCTCTGATACCACATATTAAGCAATAGATCTTGATTGATGATTAGTGTGTGAAGATCAAGGTGTAATTAGTGTGTGTTTAGAGAGAGAATTACCTAACTTGCCTTTTGATTAAATGAAATTGTTACATCTAACCATGGCATAAATTACTATTTATAGCCCTTGGTTAGCTTGTTGACTAAACTTTTCTTACTTAACATATTTAGTCCCTGCACTTTATAATAGTGCTTACAAGTAGAACATTTCTTTATTTCTAACACAGGTTGCAGGAAAAATAAGAGATCCTAAATAGCTAAACTAAATAAGCCGAGAAAATTCAAATAAGCACTCGAAGTGCTTATAATTAATAAAACTTAAAAAAGGGTTAAAAGGTTTGATTATGCAAAGTTGGACGTAAAAGTCCCAAGGGCACGTTGGTGAGGGGAGTGTGTGTTGAGGCTTATAAAAGGGTTGAGCAAAATTCAGGTCGGGGGTTCGAGTCTTGCTCACCCCTGACTTCCTTGGTTTCTCCTTTTTATTTTTTTGCAAAAACCTAAAAAGCAAAGTTGTAAATTAGCTTATAATAAGCTATTTTTGTGAAAACAATTTTTTTTCTAAATCACTAATAAGCTAGTTAACAGCTTAAAAATCAGACAGACTACACTTAACCATTTTTTTTCTTTTTAACAAAACTAAAGAAGCTAAAAACTGAAATAAGCTATTCACTACTTATTACTAACCTAATAATTTATCCTGAGCTAAAAATGAGCACAAAGAATAAGTCATAAGCTAAAGATTTCAAATAAGCTCTACCAAACAGACAACTTTGCTACTTTGAGCTTATTTTTAACTATGCAAACAAATCCTTATAGCAATCTAACTTATACCTACTTAAACTATGACCTTTAAGCTTCTAAAATCAGCTTTTGAAAACTATTTTGAAACTTAAATGCTTAATGAAAAAGCTCCTTTTAAACTGCTTAAATACTCAGTACATGCTGAGTAAATTTGTGGATTTTCAGAAGACAAACTGCAAATTTTGAGCTTAAAAACAGATGATCAAATGAACTTTTAAAGGCAAATAAGCTAAAGTAGATTGACAATGACCTAAAATCTACTTGAGACTAGAAAATTAAGACCTAATAACTATATTAACCATCTGAAAATTGAACTAGAAAATGACTGAGTGACTATTTTTACTGCTGATGCAGTTTGCACAAAAAAATGACCAAATCTTAAAACTAACAAATGCAGACTAAAGAGCTAGTTTCTATAACTTTTTAAACACTAAACTAAATGCAAAATGAGCAATTATTCTAAACAAAACAGACTTGAGCTTATGATGCTAATAGAACTAGGCTTAAACTAACAGAACTTAACTTTAACTAATTCTTATAAATGAAAGCTAAATCAAAGCTACAAATAGCATTAAATCCTATCATATAAACCAACTAATGAATTTTGAAACCAATCCTAAGGACCAAATGGCCTTGGCAGTACTAACTTGAGTTAGTACTGCCTTGTGCCAAACACCCCTTAAAAAGTCCAAAATCCATTTTAAGCTTATGAAGATGAGTTTTAATGCACAAACAAATGAGTTTTAAATGCACAAAAAGAGATACCAGATATAATCAATTAAATAGACCTAATAAGCAGCTTTAAACTACTGAATAAGCAGAAATGATAAACTACAAGATTATGCTAATATTTTTGGTATTTTTAACAGTTTTTATAACATAAAAAGCAAACTAAGATCTAAGCTAATTATTAAGCATAGTATGCATTAAACTACTAGAATAAGCACAGGAAAACATTTATAAGCACGAATAAGCTATTCTAAACAAATTAATCAGAAATAAGATAAATTAAGCTACAATGCCATTTTTTCTTAAGGCTATGAAATATAAAATGAGAAACTTTACATGATAGCCTCTGCATAAACAAGGCTAACAATTGCTCTTAATGAGCTAGTCAACAAGCTCCAGCTTATCAATGCTAAGCTGGTAGGGTCCTGGAAGTCCTTCCATTACTGGCTTCCCTTCCATTTTATAAGCTATGGTATATTTTGGGTGGATTTGAGTCTTAATAAGCTTAGTTATGCTTTTGAAAGCTTAACTAAGTGAATACTAGCTTGTTAGTTAAAAATGACAGCTTATTGAGATTTAACAAATCATTAAAGAGCTTATTAATTCATAATGCTATTAAATGAAAACACAATTTGATAATTGAACATTAAGAAAACACACTTTTATTAATATTGAAAGACTGATTACAAGCTTAAATGAAAAGAAAAGTACATTTATCTAAAAGCAATAAGCTGAAATTACATGAAAATAATCTAAAATTAACTACAAGCTACACTAAGAAAACTACTCCTCCCCTTTTTTCTGAGTGAGTGAGGAGCTCTTTATATAGGCTGAGAGAGAAGCTTCTAGGCTTTCTTCACACGCTCCTAAAAAAGAGATAAAATGAACGATAACCTCTTTGGATTTTGATCCTGCCCTTGACTCTCTCTAATCATTGGATAACCCTGCCTAATCGTTGAGCAAAGATGTGATCACACTAGATTGCCAACGAGGCATTCCTTGTGTCAGAGCAGTGCGGGATTTGGTTAGATCTTGTCGTTCTTTTGGACTTGCTTGTGTAGTGTAAAATTTCCCATCAAGGTGTGTTTGTTCAGAATCCCGCGTGTCATTCTTGTTGGAGTCTTGACCAATCACAATCCTTTGGTTGAGTTATTGCTGTCAGCGGTGTACATGTTACTAGCAGTCTTGTGGATAAGTGAACGATGGGATAATAAGATTTTAACTAGGTAATTTTGATGATAATTGATTTGGGGGAGACGATGAACAATGAATACAGTTTTCCCCTTGTTCCCGCCCCCAAATGTTATATGTTTTTGAGTTTAACCTGGGGGTTTGGGGTGTTGACTTGGGCTCAGGTAAAAGGGGAAATGGGGCCACAGTTTTTATTTAAAGATTGGTCCCGGGGTTTTGGATTTAAAGGTTTAGTTATAAAAAGATAACGACCGTTAGTCTTTATAAAAAGAAGAACTAACGTGTTTACTGTTTTTAAGGACTTATTGTGAATTTGGTTTAACATTAAGGCTTATTTGGGTATTTTGAGAGTTTTAGCATTTTGTGGGTTGACCATTGTTGACCATGGTTGACTTTTGCTAGAAACTCACGGCTCTTGTACATTCTTTCCATTTCCCGGTGTCCCGTGTTCTTGTCCGGTTTTGGGGGAATAGTGGATTAGGTTGGGGACGGGGGATTGAGGGGGTGGTGTGACCGTTTTCTTGTGATTTTTGTAATATCCGTACCTACACATCACAAATGACAAAACAAGCAATATACAAGCATAATTTGCACAATTTGTTCATTTAGGGCCATTTTTGATATAAAAAGGATATGTGATATTTCTTCACATATCAAAATTTCCCAAACTAAGTGATTGCCTGTCATCACAGCAATTTAATATGGCTCTAAAACCAAATACCTCAAAAATTCCCCAAACTAATCATTTGAAAAGTAGCAAAGTCTTTATGGGGAGAGTTAAGAAATCACAAGCTTTAAAATACCCCATTTTCCTATTTTTCAAAACTTTTTCTATTTTTTTTTTAATTTACAACTTACAACTTATTCATGTATGACATAATGTATTGTTTTCATTATTCATTGATAACTTTTAGGATCACAGAACAAAAATCACAAAAAGTGTCCAAATGGATAAATTCATCGTCCCCAACTTTCACCTCTCCAAGCCAAGCTTAAAAACAAGATCATTGCAAAATACAAGTTATGATCTAACACCTAACCCATATACGCTAATTGTGGTAGCTTACTTTTTCCTCCTTATTCCTAATTTTTGTATCTTTAAGATTTTTATTTAAAGTCATATACCCAAAGGCTACCTTTAAGACTTAATTTCGAATACTAATAATTTCTAAAAATAAGGTGTAACGGTTAAAAACGCAATAATTAGCTCCTAGCCCATTTCAAAAGATCAAATTTCATCAAGATTAAGTCCAACATTAAGGCACCAAAATGGCTTTAAATTCGGTTTACTTAAGCAAGACAACACATTCCAAGTCATATACCCGAAGGCTCTTTAAGACATAATTGGATCAATCTTATTTGCACATATACCCGTAAGGCTCTTCAAGTATAAACAAGAAAAAATTAAGACAACAATATCCATTCCCATATACCCTTAGGCTCTTGTAAGGAATGAATTAGGCTATAATTTCACTTATTAAATTTCAATTACCACCCCATATACCCTAAATAGCTCTTTAAGGATAAAGCAAAAAATTTATTATTTGATACATAGTATGCCAAATAAGTATTCCTGATGTTGCATAACTCACTTAATCATAAAGGAACGAAAGAAAACTTCCATGTAACTAATAATAACCAAAAAACCGCACACTCTATTTATTAAACAATTATATATAAAGGTAAACAAGCTAATGGGAGGAAAAAACCGTAAATTAACCTTATAGCCTTAAAGAAAGCCACTATTCTATTTTAGAATCAAAACTTATACTCTAACTCTATCATCTTCTATGTTCTTCACATTTTAAATTTTCTAAGATAAGAAAAACTACTCGTGAATACTTAGCCTAACTAATTAAGATTTGCACTTTTAAACAAGTCACAATAGACTGGCAACAATCTCAACTCTAAAAAATCGATCTTCGCATATTTAACATCATTATGGAACTTGCAAAGTCTTGACCTAATTTAAGCTAGACTTGCGTTTTTTATAATATGCTCCTTGTATAAAAGATTACAAAATCAATCTATTAAAATTAAAGAGAAAGCTAAGATATAAAACCGGTCGGGTCAAAATTTACTTTTCATTCTCACCAACGAAAAACCTACATTCGTGTCAATTTTTTTCTATTTTCAACAACTTTTTTTTATGAACAATAAACTAGATATTAAGACTTAAAAATTTAAAATTTTTGTGGGAAAACGGGGTATGTGAGAACAATGGGCAAAAGTAGGTCAGATCATATCGAAGATATACTACCCCATACTAAAATTAAACATTGTCCTCAATGTTTCCTAATCGAAGCTTAAAAACCCCATACTAGAACTCAAAAAGTCGAATGCATAACCCGAGCATGGAGAAAGTATCACAAAAATCTCAAGCCGTTTATCAAGTATGCTAAAAGATAAATGTTAGTCGATAATAATCTAGGATATCGGATTTCCCCAAACTAATGGCAAGCAAAGGCTAGGAAGCTCGAGTAGACCGGGACAAAACACCGAACACGAGAGACTTCAAAAATTTTAGGTCAATCCTACAAACAAGCACAAACAACAAGAATCGGAAGAATACAAGCCTCCTCACATCACAATAGAAATAAGAAAGAAGATAGATAGTGTAAAACCTAAAATTTCAACAAATGTGAAATTACCAAAATACCCCTAATGCAAGAAAATCTATAAAAGCTTAAATAAATTTCAGTTTAATTACAGAAATTATGAAAATACAATATTTAGCAATTATGAAAATTTTGTAAAGTTAAAAATACTTTATGTTATACAATGAAATTAATTAAAATTATATACATATGTATATATGCCGAAATTATGTATAATAATTTAATTATACATTAGTAATAATATACAATAATTAAAGATAAATATAAAATAATTATGGAGATAATGAAATCTGATTTTTGAACCAATTTGAAAGCCAAATAACACCGTCCAAATCATTTTATGTATATCTCTTTTCATTTTTCATTTGTAAAATCTTAAATAAAAAACAAACCGAAACCCTAAATAATA
The DNA here is from genome assembly GCA_026074375.1 of Tanacetum coccineum. Taxonomy (NCBI): domain Eukaryota; kingdom Viridiplantae; phylum Streptophyta; class Magnoliopsida; order Asterales; family Asteraceae; genus Tanacetum; species Tanacetum coccineum. The sequence continues at coordinate 7,947 of BQNB010086758.1, forward strand.
AAAGAGGATCCATACGAATTTTCCAAGACTTGTGCGATTTTTATAAGATCATTTGAAGGCTAAGGAGTGTGGGAAAAATAGTGGGAAGCTTGGGGAGTGCTTGATTTGATTTTTGGTATTGTTTTGGGTTCGAAAATCACAACCGGGTTCATAAATTCATAAAATCCCTAAGGATCATCCAAGGTATTTTTACAACTCACTTTTCATCATATAAATTCGATCTATGCATAAGAAAAATGTTCATTCATTTTATTTTGATTTTATAAATCAAATCATATTCGAAACCCTAATTTCTAGCTAGTATTGAAATCGGCATAAAAACTATTTTTAAAATTGATTTTATATTTTTATAAGGTTGTTCATATCACATATAACTCAGAAAAATTGTTGGAAAAATTTATAAGTAATTCGAATAATTATTGGAGATTTATCATTGTTTGCCAATTTTCGAAAATAAGGAAAAAGGAAAGAAACGAATTAGGGTTAGGGTTTTTATATTTTTCTCCCAGGTCCAATACATGCTAATGAATGAATAAAAATTGTGGTAATTATTGGGGAAAATTTTAATTAGGTTTTAGTATTTAATTGTTACCCCGATTTGCAATTTAAGAAGTATAAGGACTAGTTTTTTTATTTCTGAAAACTATGGGTCTGTTTAAGACATGTTATTATAATTTAATATAATTAATTGTATAGAAATAAGTAGTGGGGAAGAAAGATGTCATTTTGATATATTTATGTAAACCTTACTATTTATAGAAACCCTAGCTATTTATAGAAACAAGCTATATATTATGGAAACTACTATATACTGGAACCTGCTATTTTTGAAAGTCCCTATTTTTTAGAAAGTCTAATAATTTTGGAAAGTTAATATGGAAACTATATTGTTTTTAAAAAAAAAAAAAAAAATTTAAATCAGGAAAAGTTATCATTTATGGGAAGTTAATAAGGAAAGGTCCTATTTTTGGAAAAACATACTATAATTAGAAGCAGTATTTTTGGAAAATACCAATAATAACAAGAAAACTAATGCATGAACATACAATCAATAGGAATATTAACATACTAATCAAGGAATCCAGCTAATTATAGAAAGTTACTAACAATAGAAAGATACTAAAAATAAAAGTAACAAAAAAATGGGAAAGTAACCTAATCATGAACAAGTAACTTATCTATGTCCTTTAACATGTTAGAAACGCATTAAGCAGGAGTAAGGGCTTCCATCTTCTTATCCATGCTCTTACCGTTACTAGCTGACCATAATGTACGGATATTCCGGCCTTTTCAGTAAAGGACATTCTTCTTTTCATGAATCACCCCATAACTCGCTAAGCCTTCCCCATTTTATAATGTCCTTTTTGCCATCGATCCATAATGTTTGAATTTCACTAACTATTCTATTGCCCGAGCTATATATACGCATGTACCATGAATTTACATAGACTTACCACCTATCAGGAGGTACCAAGACCGTGAAATGAGGCACCTGTGTCACGACACTTTCGCGTTTAAGTGATTTCACCGGCGTCCCCTTTTCATGTATACCAAGATTATAATTTCATGTTTGGGCTGCCATTATCATTCAGGGGCGTTTGGTGCATCCTAGTTTACATGTTTACACGTCATGGTATTTGGTTGGTGTGTGCTCTACATCCTATTCACATGGAGCTGATCCTCCACCATTTTATTTAAAAGAGGTCAACCCCTCTAATACATGTTGAGATGCAACCCCTCCTCTTATATGCATGTAATTCCACGTACATTTTATTATGACATGTATATTATATAGAGCTCGTGGGCATTCCTTAAAATTTATGTTATACTATCCAAGATATCTCATGACATCTTGACTCACGTTACCAAATGTTTTTCCATGTTTATTTCCTATTCCTTCATGACGTATTCTTCCAAGGTTTCCTCATGGACACTCATGATCTTTCGCTGCTTTATACTTATTATCCCAGGATTCATACTTTATTGCGTTACATTTGTTATTTATATCCCTTCACTGGAGCGTTATGCTCAGCCGTATTTCTTTCTCTTTCTTAATACGGTAGGTTATCTAGAGGAGAGATTGGGCATGAGAGAGGTTTTGTGCTTAGAAGTGACCCATTTAGCTTCCTTACCTTTTCATAATCGCAACATTTGATGTGCTATACTAATCTTTCACAACATGTTTCGTCTTTAGACTTCTTTTTACCGTTATTCATGTTGATCACAAAAATGGAGCCGATGTTTGATTCCGGCTTTCCACTTTGTATTTATTACCATTATGACTTCATGCCTTGTATGCTTTGATAAGACACCATGATTATGACGTTTCGGCCTACTCTCCGGAGCGGGTTTTGGTCGGTTACAGATAAGATTAATCCCATGGGGTGCATCCCCACGCGAGCTCTTTGGTTTTGTGTAACCGAGTCACATAGCTTGACTCGATCCCCGAATTTATTCGTCCTTTGAGAAAGTTTGGAGATCCAGGACTACATTAGGTGGTAAGTCCCCTCCGAAGTAATGTTTCACACGATGACCATTCACCTTAAAGTTTGGACCATCGGGTTGAGATAACTCGATGGTTCCGTATGGAAAAACTTTGGTGATGGTGAAAGGTCCTGACCAACGAGTTTTAAGCTTTCCCGAGAATATCTTTAGACGAGAGTTGAAGAGTAAAACTCGATCACCAACATTGAAAATGCGGTTTTTGATCTTTGAGTCGTGAAGCTTCTTCGTCCTCTCTTTATATATCAAAGAATTCTCGTAAGCTTGATCACGAAGCTCATTAAGTTCATTAAGTTGAAGCTTACGGTGATCACCCGCGGTTTGAAGATCGAAATTAGCATGTTTCAAAGCCCAATATGCTTTATGCTCTAACTCGATAGGTAAATGGCAAGACTTTCCGTACACTAACTTGTAAGGCGTACAACCAATTGGTGTCTTAAAAGCGGTACGAAATGCCCATAAAGCGTCATCTAGTTTGTCGGACCATGAGGCACGGTTTTCTCCAACCGTCCTTTCTAGAATACGTTTCAAGCCACGATTGGACACCTCCACTTGACCGCTCGTTTGAGGGTGATAAGCGGTAGCAAGACGATGAGTGACCCCATACTTAGACATTATTCTAGCAAATTGATCATTACAAAAATGGGTCCTACGATCGCTTATAATAGCTCTAGGTGTTCCGAATCGGGCAAAAAGAGATTTCAAAAACTTGACTACAACTCGAGCATCATTTGTGGGGAGCGCCTTTGCTTCCACCCACTTCGAAAGATAATCAACGGCTACGAGGATGTATTTATTCCCTCGTGAAGACGGGAATGGACCCATGAAATCAATACCCCATACATCAAAGATTTCACAAACTTGAATAGCGTTTTGAGGCATCTCATCTCGTTGTGAAATTTTGCCTTGTCTTTGACACGTATCACAAGATTTGATCATCGTATAGGCATCTCGATATATGGTCGACCAAAAGAACCCGGCATCAAATACTTTTCGAGCGGTGAAGTTAGCACTATGATGGCCCCCGGTGGGTCCTTCATGACAAGCTTTGAGGATATCATTAGCTTCTTGCCCATGCACACACCTTCAAATGATTTGATCCGCACAAATCCAAAAAAGATAGGGATCGTCCCAAAAATAATGTTTAACGTCCTTAAAAAACTTCCTTTTTTGTTGAGTTGTCATTCCTTTAATGATAAAATTCCCCGCATGGAAATTTGCATAGTTCGCAAACCATGGGGTACTTTCACTAAAAATAACTCCAAGAGTCTCTAAAGGAAAATGTTCATTTATGTCTTTATTTTCTAACACATCCTTATGAGGATTCTCAAGTCTAGATAAATGATCGGCCGCGAGGTTCTCACTTCCTTTTTTATCACGGATGGTGATATCAAATTCTTGTAGGAGAAGAACCCACCGGAGCAACCTCGGCTTGGCGTCTTGTTTATTCATAAGGTACTTTAAAGCCGAGTGATCCGTATACACTATGCTTTTAGATAAGACAAGATATGGCCGAAACTTTTCAAAAGCATACACTACGACAAGCATTTCTTTCTCCGTCGTAGTGTAATGAATTTGAGCTTCGGTCATCGTCTTACTAGCATAATGTATAGGCTGAAAATGCTTCATCTTTTGTTGTCCTAAAACCGCACCAATCGCGAAATCACTAGCATCACACATAAGTTCGAAAGGTAGGTTCCAATCTGGGATAACTAAGATCGGAGCTTCGGTAAGCTTCTTTTTAAGAGTCTCAAAAGCATCAATACAATCCTTAGAAAACACAAACGATATTTCTTTCTCAAGAAGATGAGTCATAGGTCTAGCAATTATGGAAAAGTCTTGGATAAAACATCGGTAAAAACTCGCATGACCTAGGAAACTCCTAACACCTTTTACGATAGTCGGGTGAGGGAGCTTAGCGATAACATCGACTTTAGTACGATCGACCTCAATTCCCAACTTCGAAATTTTATAACCTAACACAATTCCTTCTCTACACATAAAGTGGAACTTCTCCCAATTTAGAACTAAATTTGTATCTTCACACCTTTTTAGCATCTTTTCTAAATTGGAGAGGCACGAATCAAAACCATCCCCAAAACCCGAGAAATCATCCATAAACACTTCCATAGTCTTTTCGATCATATCATGGAATATGGCCATCATACACCATTGGAAAGTACCGAGAGCATTACACAAGCCAAAAGGCATGCGATGGTACGCGAAAATTCCATACGGGCATGTAAAAGTAACCCGAAAAACCATCTAGAAAACAATAAAACTTATTTCCGGCTAATCTCTCTAACATTTGATCCATAAACGGTAATGGAAAATGATCTTTTTGAGTTGCTTCGTTTAACTTCCTATAGTCGATACAAACTCTCCATCCGGTAACTAAACGTGTTGGAATTAATTCATTTTCTTCATTAGCAACGACGGTCATTCCTCCTTTCTTCGGCACGCAATGTATTGGACTAACCCATGGGCTGTCGGAGATCGGGTAAATCATTTCGGCATCAAGAAGTTTAATTACCTCCTTCTTAATAACCTCATGAATTTTTGGGTTAACCCGTCTTTGACTTTGAACCGAGGGTTTACAATCCTCTTCCATTAAGATTTTATGAGTGAAAAAACGAGGGTCGATACCGTTGATATCGGTGATTTTCCAAGCAATGGCTCATTTATGTGATTTAAGCATCTTTAAGAGGGCTTCTTTTTCATCATCTTTTAAACCTTTTGCAATAATCACAGGTAACTTATCGTTTCCTTCTAAGTAAGCATATTCCAAGTGAGACGGTAAATCTTTTAACTCTAATTCCGGAGGCTCTTCAATTGAAAATTTTGCTTGGTCACTTCACTTTGTTTAAGAACCATCAGAGGAAGTTGCAACGGGTCTTTATTCAACAATTTTTCAATCGAACCAATATCTTCCTCTATATCATAATCGGCATGATCAATTCCCGGTAAAATCGAGTCATCCTTAAGATAAGCTTTGATTTCTTCCAAAATGAATTCGAAAGTAAACGGCTCAGACGTCGGGGTGGGATTGCCACCCGAAGAATCATTATTAGAAAATCCTAGCAATTCCGGAGCATACTCCTCACAATCTACATCAATGATGTCAATTCGGTTTACCGACTTATCATTTGTAGAGGAGTATCTCGTGGTTTGATCTAGATTAAAAGTGACGGCTTTGTTATCAACCCGAAGGGTTATTTCTTCTCTATAAACATCAATTAAAGCACGGTCGGTCCTCAAAAAGGATCTCCCAAGTATGAGAGGAACTCGAGGATCGGCTTCAAAATCTACAACAACAAAGTCGGTAGGAAAATGGAACTTTCCCACTTTAACGTAAACGTCTTCAGCGAGTCCTTTAGGATGAGTTATGGATCGATCCGCTAACTCTAAAGTCATCCGAGTCGGTGTAAGTTCGGGTAAAGATAGCTTTTTCCAAATGGAAAGAGGCATAAGATTTATGCTCGCGCAGAGATCAGCCAATGTGTGACATACATCCATTCCCGGGAAATTACATGGTATAAGAAACTTGTCGGGATCTCCAAGCTTTTCGGGAAGCTTTTTGAGGAGCATTGCTGAGCAATTCTCATTTAACGGTATCTTAGCTAATTCAAGCAACTTTTCTTTATTCATAAGCAAATTCCTAATCGTAGGAGCAAATCTTGGCATCAAAAACAAAGCATCCGCGAAACTTATGTCAAAGCGCAAATCTTGAAACATTTGAAAAATCTTCTCTTTTTGATACGAAGCTTTTTCACGAATTTTTTCTTGGTTAAGTCGAGAAGGATATGGAATATTCAGCTTATGTAAATTCTTCGGAACATCGGGTTCCAGAATGGGAGTAGGTTTAGGCAAAGTCTTTGGAACATCGGGTTCCGGAATCGAAATGGGGCTAACTGGAGATGGGATTTGAGCGGTACTTCCTTGGACATTAGATTGCTCCTTATTCGTTGTCTCCTCGGTTTCTCATTCCACTACCTTTTTAGGAGAAGGATTAGTAGGAATCGAAGGTCCCTCGTAAGCAACACCACTTCGAGTAGTGATCGCTTTCATCTCACCTTTCGGGTTGGGAATGGTGTTACTCAGAAGAGTACCCGAAGTTGAGGCTTGGTTTTGAAAGAAACTACCTAAAATACTCCGCATATCATTATTTAAATTTCTCCTAATATTTTCCTCTTGTTTAGTTAAAGTCCCTCTTAACTCATTAATTTGACCTTGCATATTTCTTACTATTGACTCATTAGCTTTCATATAACTTGCGATCTCATTTGAAACTCCTTGTTGAACTTGATTATTATGAGCTTGAAAAGGTTGGTTTTGAAATCCTTGATTATGAAAATTTAGAACATGATTAATTTGCCCTTGATTTTGAAAATTTGGAACATGATTTGCTTAAAAACCTTGATTTTCGTGAAAATTATTTCCCAGATTAAAATTATTCCCTTGACCTTGATTATTATACCTATTTTGACCATTGTTTTGCACCGGAGCAAAACCGGGTGGTGCCATTTGGTTACTAACACGATTTGGAGGGATTACTTGATTGTAAGTACCCGTTGTCGCACAAACACTTGATTGATTGTTATCCGTATTTGGACAATTATACCAAGAATGGGCACCACCGCAAGTAACGCAAGATACCTCAACCGCTTTAATCGGAGCGGGAGTGACAACTTTTTTAGAAACGATCTCGACTAAGGTTGAAAGTTGATCCTCAAGCTTATTAATTCTTTCATCCGTTTTACTAACACTTTCCCTATAAGTCGTATTCATCCTAGAAACATTCAATTTATTATGTGAATAACGAACTTTTGATTTATTCTCAATTATGTTCAAAGCTTTTCTAGTCTTTTTGCTTAACAAATTTCCACCTGCCGTGGCATTTAAGGAGTCTTGATCGTTGTCGTTTAAACCATTATAGAAAGTATCTATTTGGGTTAACTCCGTAAATCCGTGGTGGGGACAAGCTCTAAGCATCACCTTAAATTGTTCTCACGCTTCACTAAATGACTCATCGAATTTTTGGGTAAAACGAGAGATTTTATTCTTTAAGTGAGTGGTCTTCGAGGGAGGGAAAAATTGATTCACGAATTTGGTAACGAGATCCTCCCAAGTCAAGATCGAATTAGGAGGTTCTTTCTCGTACCAAGTTTTAGCGTCTCCCTCAAGCGCATATGGAAACATCATAAGTTTAATCACATCGTTCGGTACATTCCTAAATCGTAAAGTCGAGGTAATCCTTTTGAAACTATTAATATGAGCGTGGGGATTTTTGTTCTCTAAACCGTGAAACGGGTTCGCTTGAACCAATTGTAGCAAATTTGTCTTAATCTCAAAATGATCCGCATTAATTTTCAGTAAAACGATAGCTTCTCTGTACCCTTCCGTGGGTGCTCGGAGTAGCTCTTCCATGGTTCGTTCTGCCATTGGTGCAACTTCAACGATAGTGCGAATCTCGGGTTCGGCTATGTTTAGAGCACGTCGTCTATTTCGTTGCCTCGGAATGGTTACGGTTGATTTATTTGGAAAATTGGAATATCTAGTGCACATGCACTAAACAAAACAAACGAGAAGAGAAAAAATATATATATACACAAAACTATTTTTGTTCCACCGAATAATCAACAAACTTAGGGTAACTCCCTTAAGTAAAACTTGCAAACGGGAGACTTAGTGGGAGCGAATCGCCTTAAAAACGTTTGTCCCTTCGGGTCGTAGTTTCGTGGAACAACCCTACTAATAGCTTATTTCACAAAAGAGGTGCGCCTTTTTCGTAAGTGACACAAACGGTTACTTTTTTTAATCTTGAGTTTGGGAACTTACTAATGGTATTCACAAATTCTCTAGTAAGAGAATTAAATTGATGTGTATTTTAGTAATTAAGAGAAACAAATAAAAATCCAAAAATCCGAAAGAGAAAATATTTTTGTATTTTTGTTTTTATTTAACTTCTACTTATATTAAAAAGAAAAGAAAAATATATTTTTTACTTTTTATATTTTATACTTTTTTTTGTGTTTTTGATTTTTTATAAAAGACGTAACTTTCGAAGACGAAAGGTTCTCCAAATCACGATCGACAAATTCAAACGAGAGAATCGTTAACACAATTCCCCAGCAACGGCGCCAAAAAATTGATGTAGTCAATAGTAATATATATACGTATAATAATATAAAAGTGATGAAAATTCCCAAGTTACCCTTAAGGAAAATTCACACAAAAATATATTGTACGTTTTTACCGGTAAATGATTACCGAGTCGTTTAATCCCAACGAATTGTGAAATTGAAACCTCGCTTTAATTTGGACAACGATTTGAATTGGTTTTCAAAGTTTTTGATTAATTTTCTAATTCTACAATTAGAAGCATTAAAGGAAAACAATTAAACACAAATATAATAACGAGAATTAAAGAAACGCATAATTAAATCCTAAATTATAAGAAAATTAAACCTAAAATGATTTTTCTACTTTTTCTAATCCTAAATGACTATTTAAAAGTAAAAAGCTAAGGAAATTCTAAACCGAGAGTGATTTAAGCTAAAAACGAAGAAAATGAGAACGGATATGAAAACCCGTTCTTTAAAAAATGAATTTTCAAATTATTAACCCTACGAACGTAATTTTAAAACCTAAGCCTAGAATATGATAAAAGAAAATTTTGGAAAAAAGAATTTCATTTTTTTGATTATTTTTCTATTTTTTATGAATTTTTAAAGCTTTTAAGAAAAGAAAATGATTAAAAATAGAAAATGAACTCTTAAAAATCTGGAAACGTTACAGAAAATGAAAATGACTGATTTTCTAAAAATAAGAAGTAAAAATAAGCTGAAAATTAAGCCCTAAACAGCTAGTATTAAGCTACGGCTTATATTTAAAAAAGGAATTGTAAATGTGTATAAAAGAAATAAAAGAGAGAGTTAGTTTGAAAAAGACCCAAGGGCGTGAGTGGTTAGTGTGTGTGCATATGAGACGTGTGTGTATGAGGCAAGAGGTCACAGGTTCGAACCTGTGGCCTTTTGTTTTTTTATTTTTTTTTATTTTGAAAACTTATAAAAACAAAGTTGTAAAACAACTAAAAATAAGCAAAAATTGTAAAAAGGAAACTTTTTGTAAAAACTAGAAAATAAGCTGGAAACTAGCTTTTTAAAATAAATAGAAAAAAACTTAACCCTTTTTTTACTTTTTTTTTCAAAGCTTAAACTACTAACAAGCTGAAATAAGCTAAGGACTTAATAAGCTATAAGCACCTTATAACTAATCTAACAATCTAAGCAACTAATAAGCAAAAAGATTAAGCAATAAGCTGAAAATCAAATTAAGCACTTATAAGCAGATAGGAAACCAAACAGACTGTCTAGCTATTAAACTGAAAACCAAACAGGCTCAAGAGGACACTTTGAGCTTAAATTTAAGCTCATAAAAAGAACCATAAGGCAAAACTCATCTACACCACTAGAACGATAATCAAAAAGACTACTTAAATCCATATTTGAAACACAGTTTGAAACTCATATACGCAAAAAAAAGCTAAAATGAAAAGGGCTACTTAATCAGTTTTAAGATGTATTTGGTTTGTTTCTATGAAAAGCTAAATAAGCTAAAATCTAATTCACTTAAGTTAATAAACTACTTAATTCTAATCTAATAAGCTAGTTAAAGAAGAAATTAAGCAAAAACTAAAGTCCTATAAGCTAAAAATTTCTAATAAGAACTTATGAAAACTGTTAACCTAAACAGTCCCTAAAGGCAACTTTGAGCTTATTTTTCAATAAGCTAAAAGAACCTTGTGGACTTTTGGCTTATATCAACAAAAAAACTCATCTAAAATACTACTTGAAAAAGCTTTTGAAACATAGTTTTAAAATCAAAAGAACATGAAAAAAGCTTTTTGAAAACTGCTTAAAGACTCAGCATATACTGAGTTTACTTTTGATTTTGAAAAGACAAATTGCAAATTTTAAGCTTAAAAACAAATAAGTAAAAGAACTTTTAAGAACAAAATAAGCTGAGACAAATTGAAAATGACCTTAAAACTACTAGTATGCTAAAAATCAAGACCTAACTCCTACAATTACCCTCTGATTTTGATCATGAAACTTGCTACTTATCTATTTCCTTATCTGAGTAGTTTATGTCACAAAAAATGAACCAAATCCAATTCAACCAAGTGCATGCATAAGGCAATGGACTCTACTTCTTTAAACACTAATAAAAGAGCAAATCATAGAATGAAAACAACTATAAAACTATTGAGCTTAAAATGATTATTCTACTTGATCTTGCTAACAAACTTAACCATTTTTTTTTTTTTTTGGGGGGGGGGGGGGGGGGGGGGGGGGGGGGGGGGGGGGGGGGGGTTTTTTTTTATATTTTTTAAATTTTTTTTTATAGCTAAAACCGTAAATACTAACATGACAAACTCAATCAAAACTTCAAATCCTCACCACTCAACCTCTATAATAGTTTTTGAGTTTCAAAATAAAGGACTTAATAGCCTTTGACAGCACTAACTAAAGTTAGTGCTGTCTAATGCCAAACACCCCTTTATAATATTCAAAACCATATTTATGCTTATGAAACATAGAAATTTAGCTCAAAATAGAAATACCAGATAGTAATTAGCTTAAAGCAGACATGATGAACAATTATCAATAAGCAAATAAGCAGAGACAATAAGCAACTAAGCTATGCTAATATTTTTGGTTTTTAACTGTTTTAAGACAAATAAGTGCAAACTAAGATCTTAAACTAACAAGCAAACATATTGAGCATCTAACAACTATATTAATCATCAAATAAGCTAATCTAAACAGAAATAAGCTATTATTAAATAGTAATAAGCTAAAATGCAATTTTAAGCTACAAAATGTAAAGAGAGGACTTACAACTGCCTTTGCACAAAACAAGGCTTATAAATGCTCTTTTAAGCTATCAACAAGCTCCAACTTATCAAATGATAAGCTGGTATGGTCCTGGAAGCCCTTCCATTACTGGCTTCCCTTCCTTAATAAGCTGAGGTGATTTATAGGGTGGAATTAAGTGTCAATAAGCTCATTAAGCTTTAAGAGCTTTAATGAGAATGTTGCTAGCTTAGGTAGTGTAAATAACAGCTTATTAAGAGCTTAAAAGAACAGTTGAGAGCTTATTAAACCATTTTGCTTTTAAAGTAAACTGAATCCAACACAAGATTAAAAGTAACTTCAAATTTTATTAATGAAATATGAATTACAATGCTTTTAAACGAAGATTACAAAGACTTAATTGACTATAAACTAGAAAATTACAATAAGCTAAAACTATTTTTACACTACTCCTAAATTAAGCTAGATGATGATGTGAGTAAAGGAGCCTTGTATTTATAGGGGCTGGAGGATGCTTCTAGGCTTCTTACACGCTCTCCTTGAGCTTTTGATCTCGTCCCTTGATTTTCTCTAAGGATTGGAGGATGGATCTTAGCCGTTAGATCAATATAGGGTCACACGGATTACCAAGTTGGCAATCCCATAAGTTGGGAGCTGTGTGCTTCTTTTGGCTGTGATTTAGTGTAAATTCCCACTTCTAGGTGTGCTTCTTGGTAGTCCACGTGTAATTCCTTGTAAGAGATGTAGCCAATGGGAGCTCTTGGTGACGTTCTCTTTGCTGACATAAGCACTTGGTACTAAGCATCTTAGAGCCACGTTGGATTGAGCATCTAGAAGGGTTAATTGTCTTTTAATCGAGTTAACTTTAAGAGGGTGAATTAGGGAAGACGGGTAAACAGTAAAACTGTTTTTCCCGCCCCCTAATTTCATATGTTTTGTGTTTGACCCGGGTTATAAGAGGGTTGACTTGGGCTTGTGTAAATAAGAAATGGATTTTGGGCCAGTTTATTAATCATGGGCCATGGGTAAAAGGGTTTTGGTTAAAAAGGTTATAAGACTTAACGACCGTTAGTCTTTGATTAACAAAGGACTAACGGTGTTATCAATTTAGGGTTTTTTACTGAAAATGATTAACTTTAAGGGCTCTTATGGTATTTTGAAGGTTTTGTCATTTTGTGGTTTGACCAAGGGTTGACTTTGTTGACCTTTGCTAGAAACTCCCGGCTCTTGTACACTCTATCCGTTCCCGTGTTCGTGTTTGTCCGGTTTTGACCGTTTTCTTGTGTTATTTGCAATATCCGTACCTACACATCACAAATGACAAAACAAGCAATATACAAGCATAATTTGCACAATTTGATCATTATAGGGCCATTTTTGATATAAAAAGGATATGTGATTTCTCACATATCAAAATTCCCCAAACTAAGTGATTGTCGTGTCCTCACGCAATATTATATGCTCTAAAACCAAATACCTCAAAACCTCCCCAAACTAATCCTTTGAAAAGTAGCAAAGTCTTTTGTGGGGAGAGTTAAGAAATCACAAGCTTTAAAACACCCCATTTCCCCATTTTTCAAAACTTTTCTTTTATATTTTTTATATTTTTTTATTTATTTATTTTCCTAATTTACAACTTACAACTTATTCATGTGTGACATAATGTATTGCTTTCATTATTCATTGATAACTTTTAGGATCACGGAACAAAAAGCACAAAAAGTGTCCAAATGGATAAATTCATCGTCCCCGACTTTCACCTCTCCAAGCCAAGCTTAAAAACCCAGATCATCTGTAAAATACACTTATGATGCTAACAATACTTATAAAAGCTAATTGTGAATTACCTTCTACCTCCCTTATTCCTAATTTTTGCATCTCAAATATTTATTTGAAGTCATATACCCGAATGCTCTTTAAGACTTTATTTCGATATCTTATTAATCCAAAAATAAGCAGAACGGGTTAAAAAGCAATAATTAAGTTCACTAACCCTTTTCAAAATATCAAATGTTTATCAAAATTAAGATCCACATCGCGGCAACCAAATTTGGCTTTTATTAGGTTACTTTAGGTTTTCATTTCAGTCATATACCCTAAGAAGCTCTTTAAGACATAAATGGAACAATCTCCATTTGCACCATATACCAAGAGGCTTCTTTAAGGTACAAACAAGACAAAAATTAAGCAACAATATCCATTCCATATACCCTTAGGCTCTTTAAGGAACGAATAAGGCTATAATTTCACTTATTAATTTTACTTACCCCATATACCCTAAAGCTCTTTAAGGGATAAGCAAACTATTTATTAATATGATACATATAATATGCCAAATTAAGTAATCTTGATGTATACTTATCATGATCACAAAGGAACTAAAGAAAACCGCCATGAACTAATTATTAACCAAAAAAAGCACAACTCTATTTATTAAACAATTATATATAAAGGTGAAACAAGCTAATGGGAGAAAAAGCCATAATTAACACTTATGAGCCTTAAAGAAATCCAACACATACTATTCCAACGTTTAGCTATTTAAAACTTATACCAACTCTATCATCTCTTATTCTTCAACAATTTAAAATTCCAATAAAGAAACTAAGACTTCTTAGCCAAATCAATCGATCTTGCATATTTAAAAATCAATTAAGGAACTTGCAAAATCTTGACTTTTCAAGCTACAACTTAGAGCTTTTTTAATAGCTCCTTGTATAAAAGATTAGCAAATTTCAATTTATTTAAAGTTAAGAAGAAAGCTAAGATATAAAATCGGTCGGGTCAAAATTTATTTATGTTCTCACCAACGGAAAGCCTACATTCGTGTCAAAACACTTATTTTTTTTTATTTTTTTTACTGAACTTTTAAATTTTTACATATATAAAATTTTAAAATTTTTGCGGGAAAACGGGGTACGTGAGAACAACGAGCAAAAGTAGGTAAGATCATATCGAAGATATACCACCCCATACTAAAACTAAACATTGTCCTCAATGTTTCCTAGTCTAAGGCTTATAACCCTATGCTAGGATTCAAAGAGTCGAATGCATAATCCGAGCATGGAGAAAGTATCACAAAAATCTTAAGCCGTTTATTAAGTATGCTAAAAGATAGATGTTAGTCGATAATAATCTAGGATATCGGATTTCCCCAAACTAATGGCAAGCAAAGGCTAGGAAGCTCGAGTGGACCGGGACAAAACACCAAACACGAGAGTCTTCAAAAATTTTGGGTCAATCCTACAAACAATCACAAGCATAAACAACAAGAATCGGAAGAGTACAAGCCTCCTCACATCACATTAGAAAGAAAAAAGAAAAAGGATAAGCATGGGGTGCCTCCCACGAAGCGCTTTATTTTTGGTAACCGAGTCACATAGCTTGACTCGATCCCCGCATTTAGTTATCCATGGGGATGGTTTGGAGATCCGGGACAACCTTCGATGGTATGTCTCCTCCAAAGTAATGCTTCACACGATGACCATTCACCTTAAAGTTTGGACCATCGGGTTGAGATAACTCGACGGTTCCATATGGAAAAACTTGGGTGATGGTGAAAGGTCCCAACCAACGGGTTTTAAGCTTTCCCGAAAATATCTTTAGACGAGAATTGAAGAGTAAAACTCGATCACCAACATTGAAAATGCGGTTTTTGATCTTAGAGTCGTGAAGCTTCTTCGTCCTCTCTTTATATATCAAAGAATTCTCGTATGCTTGATCACGAAGTTCATTAAGTTCATTAATTTGAAGCTTCCGGTGATCACCCGCGGTTTTAAGATCAAAATTAGCATGTTTCAAGGCCCAATATGCCTTATGCTCTAACTCAATAGGTAGATGACAAGACTTTCCGTACACGAGCTTATAAGGAGTACAACCAATTGGTGTCTTGAAAGCGGTACGGAATGCCCATAAAGCGTCTTCTAACTTATCGGACCATGAGGCACGGTTTTCACCAACCTTCCTCCCAAGAATACGTTTCAAGCCATGATTTTGAAACCTCTACTTGTCCACTCGTTTGTGGATGATAAGCGGTAGCAAGACGATGAGTGACCCCATACTTAGACATTACTTTAGAAAATTTATCATTACGAAAATGGGTCCCACGATCGCTTATAATAGCTCTAGGAGTTCCAAATCGGGCGAAAAGAGATTTCAAGAATTTTACTACAACTCGAGCATCATTAGTGGGGAGCGCCTTCGCTTCTACCCACTTTGATAAGTAGTCAACGGCTACGAGAATGTACTTATTCCCTCGTGAAGACGGGAATGGACCCATAAAATCGATACCCCATACATCAAAGATTTCACAAACTTGAATAGCGTTTTAAGGCATTTAATTTCTTTGTGATATTTTGCCTTGACGTTGACACGTATCACAAGATTTGATCATAGCATGGGCGTCTCGATATATGGTTGGCCAAAAGAAACCGGCATTAAATACTTTCTTAGTGGTGAGATTGGCACCATGATGGCCCCCGGTGGGTCCTTCATGACAAGCCTTTAGATATCAATCGCATTCTCGGCATAGCACACACATCGAATGATTTGATTCTCATAAACCGAATAAGTAGGGATCATCCCAAAAAGTAAGTTTGAACGTCCTTTAAAGAATTTCTTCTTTTTGTTGGGACGACATCCCTTTTCACGATAAAATTCCCCGCATGAATTTGCAATGTCCCGGCAACCAGGGGTACTTCTACTAGATATAATACCCAGAGTTTCTAAAGGAAAATTTTCATTTATGGTCTTTATTTGCTAACACATCCTTATGATGATTCTCAGTCTAGATAAAGATCGACAGCGAATTCCTCCGAACCTTTTTGATCACGGATGATGTATCAAATCTTTGTAGGTAGGAGAACCCACAAGCAATCTCGGCTTAACATCTTGTTTACTAAGAAGGTATTTAAGAGCCGAGTGATCCGTATACACTATACTTTTGTATAAGACAAGATATGGCCGGAACTTTTCAAAAGCATAAACTACGGCAAACATTTCTTTTTCCGTCGTAGTGTAATGAATTTGAGCTTCGGTTATTGTCTTACTAGCATAATGTATAGGCTGAAAATGCTTCGTCTTACGTTGTCCCAAAACCGGACTAATCGCAAAATCACTAGCATCACACATAAGTTCGAAAGGTAGGTTCCAATCGGGGACAAATAAGATCGGAGCTTCGGTAAGCTTCTTTTTAAGAGTCTCAAAAGCATCAATACAATCTTGGGAAAACACAAACGGTGCATCTTTCTCAAGAAGGTGAGTCATTGGTCTAGCAATTTTAGAAAAGTCTTGGATAAATCATCAGTAAAAACCGGCATGACCTAAGAAACTCCTAACACCTTTTACGGTGGTCGAATGAGGTAGCTTAGTGATAACATCAACTTTAGCTCGATCGACCTCAATCCCGGACTTTGAAATTTTATGACCTAACACAATTCCTTCTTTACACATAAAATGACACTTCTCCCAATTTAGAACTAAATTCGTGTCTTCACACCTTTTTAGCATTTTGTCTAAATTAGAGAGGCAAGTAGCAAAACTATCCCCAAATACCGAGAAATCATCCATGAAAACTTCCATAGTCTTTTCGATCATATCATGGAATATGGCCATTATACACCTTTGGAAAGTACCAGGAGCATTACACAAGCCAAAGGGCATGCGACGGTAAGCGAAAATTCCATAAGGGCATGTAAAAGTGGTTTTCTCTAGGTCTTGTAGATCTATTGGGATTTGAAAATATCCTGAAAATCCATCTAGAAAACAATAAAACTCATTTCTGGCTAATCTTTCTAACATTTGGTCCATAAATGGCAACGAAAAATGATCTTTACGAGTAGCTTCATTTAATTTCCTATAGTCAATACAAACTCTCCACCCGGTAACTAATTGTGTTGGAATCAATTCATTACTTCATTAAGCAACTACGGTTTATACCACCTTTCTGTGTGTACATAATGATGGGCTTACCCATCCATGGACTACAAGATCGGGTAAATCATCCGACATCAAGGAGTTTGATAACTTCTTTTTGATTACTGATTCCTTGTAATAGTATACACTTAAAATAACTCAAATGCAAATCTCAACCAAATGCCCTTGACCAAGGCAAAAGGTCAAAATTCTACACAAAGAGATAAATATATAAAGAAAGAATCAATTAATAAAAAGATTCCGGAAGAGATAATCCCTGGGGTCGTAAGTCCCAACGCAGGCTGCAATTTAAAGTAAATCCACTTGTTTGATGAGAAATTGAATGATGGAGAATATATGATGGAAACACTGATATAATTACAACTAAAATTAATTAAATAAAACCTAATTTAATCTACGGGAAACAAATATAGGAAATGGGGATCTTAAAAACTACTACGGAAAGCAAAATTAGTTTATAGGAAAATCCTAAATTAAATCTAAATTAAATTAAAAATCAAAATTAAATTCTAATTAACTTAATTTGAAAAATAAAAAAAACTAGAATAAAAACGGGAGGTCTCTGTTTGAATGTAAAACGAAAAAAACGGTAAAAACGCACGAAAATGATGAATAAAGTAGGAATCTCAAACGACAAAACGGTCTAAGACTGAATTTTTAAAAAATTAAACCTATACTAAATGTATTATTTTTCCTAGACAACTAAATGACAAAAATAAAATTTTATAAAAAAGAAAAATATTTTTTATAATATTTGGATTTTTTATGAATTTCTAAGATTTAATTAAATAACACAAAAATAAACTTTTTCTAAAAATTAACACTAAAATTTTTCTTTTATTTTTCAAAAATACTAGATTTAAAAAGAAAATTAATGCAAAAAGAATTTTAATTTTTCAACTACTTTTCTATTTTTTATGATTTTTATAAGAAAAAGTAATCACTAAAATCTATTTTAATTCCTAGAAAATACAAATTTTACTGGAAAAATATAGAAAAATGGTTTTTATAAACTACAAAGGTGCAGAAATACAATGGAATGAAAAGCCCTAATTTTTATGACCTAATTGTACCCTAATTTGACCAATTAAAACTATAAACCCTAAATAATAAAACTAATTTGAAAAATATTAAACCTAATTATTATTCTAGAAAAGACAGGGTAGATATTGAAAGAAATGAAACAACAGGGTAGGCGGGCAAACTTCTAAAAAGTTACACAATAGAGAAAACGGGTAACCCTGAAGTTTAAGAAAAGTACGAAACAAACCCTACGAATTTGGCTTATTTTGCTTATTGAAAAAGTGCTTTTCAGAAAAAACTTAAAACTACAAAGTTGTTAACTAGCTTATTCCTAACAACTTTAATGAAAGGACTTCTAATTTTTAACAAAGGAAAAAGCTAGAAAATAAGCAATAAGCTAACTGTTACAGAAAGTGCTTGTTTAACTAGTGTTTTGGATTTTGGCTTATTATGAGCTTATTTCTTGATGAAATTTAAAACTAAAAGAAACTAAGTGATGTTTAAGATGTGTGTTAAAAGATTCTAAACTAAGATTAACCTAGAGTTAACAGAATTAGAAAGAAAATTAAGATGGAAAAGTGCAAGGTTTTCTGAAACTGTTTTTGAGCTTTTTACTAATAAGCTAAAGAGCTTATTACTGAACTTTAAATGCTGCAACTTTGACAATAAGCTAACCTAACTATCTAAAATCAACCTGAATAAAAGGATTTTCAATTTATCAACTAGATATGAAAATTCAAAATGCTATAAGCTGAAATTTACATATGCTGATAAGCTACTTTTGACAGAAAATTAAGCTAGAGTAAATGCTTAAAATTGAAAACTAAATGATGAAAAGTATTAAGCTAATGGAATTCTAAACTTATGCTAAATTCTAAAGTTTAGTTTTTACTTATGAATGCTCAAAATCTTATGAGAGAAATGAGTAGCAACAACAGTTAATACTGTTGTTGCTGGTGCAAATGACCTAAAATGGGCAAAAGCAAGCTAAACTTTTGAGATGCAAACTCTTTAAACCTTCTATCTATGTTAATCTAAACCTGCATTTACCAATCTTTTGGCTATAGGATGTTTAAAACTATTAATCCTAAAGCAATTTTTTAACTCAAACTTGCCCTGGTGCTGGCAAGAGATTTTAACACCTAAACTTTTGGATTTAACAACCTAAACCTGAAAATCTATGTAGAACCTTATAAAATGACTACACTCAGCTGTGTGAAAAGTTTGACAAGTTTACTTTGACTTTGAGAGTCAAATGAAGCTTTTACCAAACACACCTTTAAGCTAAACTGCCAAAGCTAAGTTCAATCAAAAACTGATTTAAGACTAAAACAGATGAAACTTTTTATCTACTTCTATTAATTTTCACCTACTTAAGCTAATTGAGCTATAAAAATACTAGCTTATTAGTGATAAAAAGCTAGTTACTCTATGTAGTTTATTATTCTAAAATTGACAGAAATGCAAGTATAAACTCTAGATGAGTTGTTAACTAAGAAAACTTAAAACAATAACAACTAAAAACTGTCTACACTAAATGAAACAGGATTAAGCACTAGAGTAAGCAAACAAATTTGAAATAAGCAAAATGAATAAGCTAGGTAGATGCTAAAATAGAATTGAGAGAATGAAACCTTATTTTTGCAGAATCTTCACACTTAAGTTGTCCAAAAGTAGAAACTTAAGTGTTCCTAATGGCTACCAAGCCTCTAAACCTTGAAAACCACAATAAGCTGAATTTGAGCTTATTTCTCCTTATATCTTCAAAGAACACTCAAAACACTCAAGTAATCATGATGTAGATGTAGATGAGTAACA
>BQNB010086759.1:11378-28102 GCA_026074375.1 Tanacetum coccineum
GATGAATCTGCTCAAGACTGCTTTGTACTGCCAATATTGTCTTCTTATTCTTCAACAATCAAGAGATCAAGAGCAGAGGATGTAGGTGCAACACCTCACAAACATTTTGATTTAAAGACAGATGAAAAGCCAGTAGATCAGGAAGATCAAGTCTTTTTGGATGAACATGAAAGACTTAAGAGGCAAAAAAAGGATGCTAATAATGCAGCTGAAGCTCTTAGGAAGGAGTTTTCACAAGAAACTGAGAATTTACTTATATAAGCAGGAGCTGCAAAGGCTAGCAGTACTAACATAGTTAATACAGTTAGCACACCAGCTAAAGCTAGCAGTACTAACATAGTTAATACTGTTAGCACACCAAGTAGTACTGCCAGTCCTTATGATGGACTATCTCTCTCTGATCCAACCAATCCTGAACAAGATGATTCAGAAATACCTCCACTTGAGGACATTTATCAAAATCCTACTGATGGTATTTTTACTAATTCATCTTATAATGATGAGGGTGCAGTGGCTGATTTCACAAATTTGGAAACTGTTGTGAATGTTAGTCCTATTCCCACATCAAGGATTAACTCTTTTCATCCTTCAGCTCTTATACTTGGAGATCCAAACTCAGCAGTTCAAACAAGAAGTAAAGTGAATAAAAGTTCTGGAGCACATGCTTTTGTTAGCTATGTTCAAAAGCAAAGGCAAAATAATCATAAGGATTTCCAGCATTGTTTATTTGTTGTTTCCTGTCTCAAAATGAACCCAATAAGATTTCAGAAGCACTTGAAGATGAAAGTTGGGTTGATGCTATGCAAAAAGAATTGCTGCAGTTCAAGATTCAAAAAGTTTGGATTCTTGTAGATTTGCCTTATGGGAAGAAGGCTATTGGAACAAAATGGGTTTATAGAAATAAGAAGGATGAGAGAGGAGTTGTTGTCAGAAATAAAGCAAGGTTAGTTGCTCAGGGACATAGGCAAGAGGAAGGGATAGATTATGATGAGGTTTTTGCTCCTGTGGCAAGGATTGAAGCCATTAGGATCTTTTTAGCCTTTGCCTCTTACATGGGCTTCATAGTCTATCAAATGGATGTGAAAAGTGCCTTCCTTTATGGCAAAATTGATGAGGAGGTATATGTGTCTCAACCACCAGGTTTTCTAGATCCTAAATATCCTCAGAAGGTCTACAAAGTGGTGAAAGCTCTCTATGGGTTACATCAAGCTCCTAGAGCCTGGTATGCTACTTTATCTACTTTCTTGTTGAAAAATGGATACAGAAGAGGAACCATTGACAAGACTCTTTTCATAAAGAAAGACAAACATGATATCATACTAGTTCAAGTTTATGTGGATGATATCATCTTTGGTTCTACAAAGAAATCTTGGTGTGATGAATTTGAGGCATTAATGAAGAGTAGATTTCAGATGAGTTCTATGGGAGAGCTCACTTTCTTTCTTGGATTACAAGTCAAACAGAAAGCAGATGGTATCTTTATAAGTCAGGATAAATATGTTGCAGAAATCCTGAAGAAGTTTGACTTTGTCAATGTTAAGACTGCTAGTACACCAATTGAGACTCAGAAGCCTTTGTCAGGTGGGAAGGCTAGTGATATGGAATGTTCCCATCTCTATAGATCCATGATTGGATCTTCTAATGTACATGTTGCTTTAGGCCTGAATTATGTTCTGAGTTTGTGCTTGTTCTAGTTTCAGGTCACTTTCCAAGTCTTCCCATTAAGTGCTGTCAAGGAGAATTTTTAAGTCCCTAAAGGGCAAACCCAAACGGGTCTTTGGTATCCTAGAGTGTCTTAATTTAACATTGGAATCGATCAGTAGTGACTATGCTGGAGCAAATCTTGACAGGAAATCCACAACAGGAGGTTGTCAATTTCTTGGTAGGAGACTCATTTCTTGGCAATGCAAAAAGCAGACCATTGTGGCTACTTCTACTACAGAAGCAGAGTATGTTGCTGCTGCAAGCTGCTGTGGGCAAGTTTTATAGATTCAAAATCAAATGTTAGACTATGGGTTAAACTTAAATGAACAAAAAAGATCTAACATGATAATGAAAGACCATTTGCATTGTAAAGAATCTAAGTATATCATTCCAAAACAAAACCAACTTTGCGATTAGGCACCATTTCATAAGAGATGCTTATGAAAAGAAACTCATTAGGTGCTTTAATCCCACATTATGACAATGTAGCTGATTTACTCACCAAGGCTTTTGATGTTAGCAGGTTTCAGTTCTTGGTTGTTACAATAGGGATGATAAATCCATAAGCTGCATCGGTTAAAGGGAGGCAATTTGCTGATTTGTATAGTTTGTAATGAAGAAACCAAGTAACCATCAAGTGTGCTGTCCTTTCCAGAAGGTCTTTCATTCTGGAGGTCCTAGAGGGTCATTCGAGATTAGAGTTATTGATGGTCTACTGATAAAGCCCATACTTCTCATATCATTACCCATGTACATTCCATTGGGTATCGGACTAAAGTTAGCTCCCGCCACAGTGCATAGTCCTTCAGCTTCCGCCTCGCGGCCACAACACACAGGTTCTGTACACACTCATCCTGACCGAAGTTGTAGCATACACGTATACACCGCCCAGGGGTACACACTAAGTCCGCTAAATCTCCGAATCACAGGTTCTTCTTCTGAACCCCATCTTGCGTCTCCCATAATCCCCCTTCTCATACATACACACACAAGCGATATTTGCAACAAACAGATCCTCTACGCATATCTTCCAAACTACTACTCTCGTTCCCTCTTCACAAAGCCCCCCTCGATATCTCTCTTCACGACGATGTCTCTTTCAAGTGCAATGGTTGTTCGGAATTCTCATGTTCGATGATAACATGGTCGCATATTTGAAAACGACTGCAGGGGAAATGCAGAGTTTCACGTGATAATGATTTTCTTAAGCGAAGTTCAAATCATCATGCTTCACCTTTTAAGGTCTTTTGTTTTACTACATTTGTTGACAGTTTTGGACGTTTGCTAAAGTCCAAAACAATCAACAGTGTTAGGCACATTATTGCAAAAGTACGCTGGCAGTCTGTGTTAATTCTAAGGCATCAATAAGAAGTGATCTTCTTTTTGATGATGCTGATGGAATAGACTCTTTACCCAATCAGGCTATATTTGATGCTATACAGCTAATGGGGTATGAGGGGGATTTAACTGTGTTAACATTTAACAAAGCTTTGTTTTCACATCAATAGACGTTTTTATTTCATACAATTAATCATTGTCTTAGTTCAAAAAGAACATCTTGGGATTCAAATTCCTAATAAACAGTGCACTGGCTTGTCATCTGCTTAACATCTAATCAACAGTATAATTTTTCTAAATTAATTTTTGATTGGTATGCTTAGGACATCTAGATGCGAAGAAAAGTTTGTAATGTAACCCACGTTTTTTTTTTATCTTTTTAGATAAACTAACTAGTATGGTGTCTTTACCTTTAGATCATTTTCTGTAAATACTGTAACTATAAAGTCTTTTCTTTCTTGGTTAGAAGGGTTAAGCATTTCTCAGGAAGTGACCCTTTGTTTGCCACTATGTTGGTACCAACCAATCAGGATGAGGGTGCTCTTCAATAGACCATTTGAAGCACAACCAAACCTTCCTGTCCTATAGTAAGTACCCTAATGATCCATAGACTGTACTCAGCTCCCTGCTCAAACTAGTGAGGTACCACTTGAGTCAAACAGAATGAAATCCCTAAGACCTTCACCCACTCCTATTATTCCTGATTCTGTCCCAGAAACTTCTGGTGAGAATCTTGGAGGTCATTCATCCAGTGCATAAAACACCTTTAGGGATAAGGGGGTGACATGACTTCCAAAGTGTCTATGTCTTTGTTCTTTTGTGTGCACAGGTTTCAGATCAAGCCAAGGAAACACACTCTTGAGGCTCTGATCACAAGATCAAGAAACAAGCGAAACCTGTCTCAAAAAATCATAGAGCAATGGCTGAAAAAGTGTCTCATTGAAGCAAAAGATTTACCAAGCAAGAGCTTCTCAAAGAAACTAGGGTGCACAAAGATTATGTATCCAAACAAGGGTGGAAGGTTGTAAAGGTGAATCATCATTTCAAAGAGATCCTCTGTTTGATACAATTCTTAAAGATTCAGTGATCATATGGAGACAGAGACTGCTCAGGATGAGGGGAGGACAAGAGAAATGGTGGATGAAGACAAGGAGATTGATGAGATTAGACTTAGTACTTAAGATGTACTTAGTACTGACAAAGACGGTAGTTATTACGAAGGAGGGAGTTTAGTACCGACATGAGAAAGTTAGTACTGACAGGACAATAGTTGTTTGATAGGATCCATAATTAGTACTGATGAACAAGTTGAAGGTACTGATGAACATATTGAAGGTATCTGAAGCTCGCACACCAACTAGACGTATGATTGGAGCTCAAAGATAGGCTATGTATAGAGCAAACATATTAAGGGTGCTGTAGGAGCAATGAGAAGCGTTCTGATGGAGGAAAGTTGAAGCTATCTGATGGGCAAACGGTAAGCGTATCTGAAGATAAACATGAGGAAGAATAATTTGATCCGCTCAACCATTCAAAACAACATACTTTTCAGTCTTTGTGAGATGATTGAAACAATAGCTTAGCGTTCTTCTAAATCATTGAGTCAAACCAAGCTGTTTATACGCAGTACAAAGGAACATAAGCCGAATGTAGAGTTGAAAGATATGCTAAGATTCGATACAGACATAGCACCGACCTCTAAAATAGATCACCTTCTAATCTAAGCCTCTTTCAAGTTTGATACATCAAGACTATGTAAGATGACAGATCTGAAGAGGAGGTTGTATATGAATCGTGGCAATCTGATGATATTCTCAAGCCTGAGACAGAAAGTTTAAGCAGCTTCGAAAGTTGATGAAGAGTTGGTAGGAAAATGAAGGAACTGAGTCGGGAAGAAGTGCAGGTATGAAACACATCCAATTGTGAGAAAAATGCTCGCCAAATGAAGCTATCCATATCAGAAAATTTGATGATATATAAGAGCTATGGATTGAGGCAGTTAGACTTCCTTGCTGAATAAGCATATCATGAACAAGAAAGACGTGCAATTTACAAATACGACGGCATGAGCAATACAGTTCCTCTGCATCGACCAATTGCTGATCAAACTGTAAGATTTCTTCGCATACATCAGAGACCATATAGCTATAATGATACCAAACCACCAACCCAAGCATCTTTCAACTCTGAAATAATATATGATGCAAAGCACGAAGAACAGCCATGTAGGAAACTACAAGCATGCTGAATTGAAAGTCAAGAAGTTTGAGGAAGTACAAGCTTTGTATGAGAAGATTAAGAGGTCTGATGAAGATTTCATCTCTATTGGGTCTGCTGAAGATGAAAGGTTGATCAAAAAGATGAATGAGAAAGGAGTTGATTTATCTAAGAGTGAAGTGATCAAAGAAGAAAGTAAAGAAGAAGTTCAGAAGGAAAGTAAGGAAGAAGTTCAGAAGGAAAGTAAGGAAGAAGAAAGTACTAGAAAAAGAAAACTTGGTACTAGGAAGAAGATGAAGTCAAGGAATAAAGATGACTACTATTCATAAAAAACTCTTCCTGACAATAATTGAACTAGTGACAAAGAGAACTGATGAAGCTGCAGATTGCTCTTTAATACTAATAGGCTCCGGATGAAGAAAAAGAAGTGGAGTTTGAGAATACTTGACAACGTAAATACTACTAGTAAGCAATAGAAGACCTGGAAGGTCTTGCGTAATACTTAAATGACAGACCTGATCAAGGATGAACCACATTTGCACTGAGATTAATCAATGTCGGTGATTAACAGCAACGGACAAAGAGCTTATGTTCTAGCACTTTGATGAGACGTATTGTCCATTCATTTGATAGAGATTGATTTGAAGGTTGTGTATCTACTGGTATATGGTAAGATTTCACTGATGAGATACCTGACAGGTTGTGACAGAGTATCTTTGGGGTGATCCACTATTGGATCTATGTTAAAATCAAATGTTGATAATTGATTTTTGGAATGCACAGACGGATCTGGAACTCTTTTTGTCGTTGCGACAGCTGATCGGTTCCTTCAGGGGTACATACACTTGCGTGAATGATAAAGGATTAGCTCATTCATATGCTGGCTAGAAAAGAGGTATCCTTTGAGAAAGCCAACGTAACTGCATGCTATTTGCTGAAACTTGAAGTTAGAGCTCTGAAGAAGTCAAGTGTTATCGGGCATTAGAGGCTCGATCAGGCTCTTCATCAAGAAGATACTTGCAAGCTGTCCTTCTTAACCTGAGCAACAAGACTTGATGGCATTGAGAAGGGATTTGAGTCGTTGGGATATCCGCCAAACACACACACTAATGGTAGTAGTTCCTCAAGCTTAACAGGAATTTAGAACTGACCACTAGCTCACCTAAGCAAACGGCTTATGGTTTTAAAGACTTCTCAAAACTTTATGGTTGACAATGTTCCAAAATCATTGCCTAGGGTTCTCAACTCAACTCTTGCTTCAGCGGTAAGAGTTGGCCATTAGTCAATGATCTTAACAGGTCTTGGTAATGACTATCAATATCTGTTGATAGCTGCACTGTTGGCTACTAAATATATGGTTTATCATTTGCACCATGTTATGGCAATCCGAAGCCACTTGCTAGTCACAAAAGCAAACGGTATTTGGTAAAGGACAAATACAACACACATTCGTTGATGGTTGACATCGTATTCGAATACCTGTATGGTACTTAATCACCATGTCTTTTAATCTGAAGAGTTACAAACATCATCCAGACGCAAAGGCATATTCGCTTAAGCGCAAATCAAACTCGTTAATGCGCTGGTAGTTTGCCCAAAATAATATAAACGACCAACTTAGTCGGGATTGTTGTGTAAAGATGGTGCATGTGGTGCTCGAGAAAACAATCGGTGCTGCTACAAGAAGGACTACGAGTCTTAAAGATTAAGAAATGCTATGGACTCGTTTTGCGATACATTCCTTGTGCTGGTAAAGACAATGAGAACAACTGAAGTTTACAAAGAGCTCAAACATTACACATGTTTTTAAGGGGGGTTTGTCTAAAGAGATTTACTGTTCTTCATAACTTAGTAACTGACAGTACAAATAGTTAGTACTGGATAGTTGTAGTTAGTTACCGGACAGTACAAATGGAAGATAACTGTTCCACCACCTAAGTTGAGTACTGTTTGTAGATAATCTTGTTAGTACTAGTTTATAAGTTTGTGTAGATAATCTCAGGATAAATTGATCATGTATGTGATTTGTACAGTCAGTCTAGGGTTATCCTTAGTCTACTAAAAGGGATTTCGTATTCGGCATAGTTAGAGAATACGTTTTTTCTATATAGTTATCTCACTTGCATATAATCTCAATATCGTGTTACCGGTAGTAATATGCAATCGTGCTTATAAGCACTGATTAATTAGCACACGTTACTTAATTCAGTTTTACATGTATTTGTTCTTAGTACTGTGCTGTTGAGATTCAACATCAAATTTGTATTCATTAATCAGTGTTTCTGAATAGTCAATTGTATTTATACGTCTTGGCTATCATCCTCAATAGGCTGCAGTGATCTATTTATTAGGGACTCACAGAAACCAAGGAAGTCGAGGGTGAGCAAGACTCGAACCCCCGACCTCAACTTAGCCTCTACCCTTTATAAGCCTCAACACACACACCCCTTACCAACGTGCCCTTGGGACTTTTACGTCAAATTATGCAATCATATAATCTTTGACCCTTGCTTCTCCATTGAGTTTTCTAGTTTAATATGCATTTCGTATTCTTTATTTGATGTTCCCGGCTTTTTTTAGTTTAGAATTCTAGGATTCTTAATTATTTCTTACAATTGCTTATCATGAGCTATGTTAATGCATTTTTTAGGATTTTTCAGCTAACGTTTTATATTTTTCGTGAATTAATTTGTCTATAAACATTTTAAAAATTTAATATATAGAACCACATTAATCACACAAAAAAATTTCAGTTTTATTTAACAATTCTTCCTTTTTTTCTTATTCCTAGCATTTGGTGAAATTTTAGCGTCCTTAGGGTTAATAATTTTTGATATAGTTCATATTTTTAAAGAATGCGAGATTCGCATCCACCGTCTCTTGTTTCTTCGTTTTTAGCTCAAATTTTTACTAAACCTCCAGTTTAGATATTTTCTTAGCACTTCTTCTAACTTTTAAATGTCATTTAGGATTAGAAAAGTCTTAGATTATGTATCTTAGGTTTATTTTTTGTTTCCACTAGCTATACTTTGCTCGTGTTTACTGTCTCTTTCCGTTATACATTTTTCGTAGTTACGAGTATAAATGTACCATTTATCTTCTCTCAACTTTTAGGTTTTTAGAAATCTAATCATTCTTCAAACATTTTCAAAGTCCATTACTCCAAATACAACCTCGGGAGGTTTTTACCTTTCATAAGTCTTTGGCGAAACGACCGGTATACTCACTTATCCTGGTTAAAGTGTAGTCTGATTTTCTTGCAAAGATTTTTCCTACTACTTTGTCCGAAGGGTTAGTTCTTAGAATTCTTTCAACCTTACTTTATTATAAGTATTTCTAATACCTTCCATTCAAGCTAAACACAATTTAAACACCAATAAAGATTAACACATATATTATCATTATTAATGCAAAATATCTAAACCGCCCAATAAGCCTAATATTAGGAGAAAAAGCTAAAATGATTTATGCTATAACTATGCCAAATTAAAATGACCGCACCGCAGGTGTCAATAGATAAATGAAATAGTGCATGAAGTACCTTCTCGTCAGCTTACAGAGGTAATGCCTCATATTTAGTACTATATGAGCAGCTTAAAGCGTTTTGCTTTAAGACTTTAAATCACTTTCTAATCTCAATCCTGACTCTGAACCAAAGCGATACTCATTCATACCACTTCAATACTCCAAAGCAAGCCACTCAAATTCCTAGAGGTATTCAAGTTTTATACAGCTTATGCTGCTTTCGAACAAATTTGATTATTATAAAAGTGCTTATCACATCCATCTACGCTCTTATAAAGGAAAAACATGAAATTGATAAACTTGAAAAATTGGGAACACCTACAAATTCTTTCCTTGAGTATGATACAACCTGATACAAGCTTTTGGAAAAGTAAAGGATCGCATTAATTGCAAACACATAACTTAAATAACAGTACAATATGCTAAAATTAGTAAGCACTAAACGTTCCCTAATTGTACTCACTCCACCAAATGGGTACGCTACGGAATCATAGGGGCTCGGGGCGCTACGTTTCTTCAAGATCAATACAGGACACAAGTTTTATAACGAACACGTCACACAAAGTCTGTTTAAACAAGTATAACATTGGATTCTAATTTGCAAAAGCACATTATATTAACAAAACGACTAGAGCTTTTCTTGTTCATTGTTGATTCATTTCAACCTAGTAGACATTAATTTGCACCAATTATGATGCACTTACTAACCTACATTTTACTGCGTGCAATCCTAAATTTGCCTAACCCTATGCATCCTTGGCATCCCATGCTATGTGATCTCTGAAAACATTGCTTAAAGACGTCAACAATAATGTGGTGAATTATAGGTTTGATAAATCATAATATGCAGGACGTGGCAAGACTTTTCCGTGATAATGCAACACATGCAGGCATCACCAAAACAAGATTACATTTACACTAAGCTATGACCATGAAGCCGAAGTCTTGTTCGCAAAATATTGCTAATCAGCCCGCAATGATGTTTTAACCCGGAAACATCTTAAAATTCGATCATGACTCATAGCGTTTATTCTACGGTGATAGATTGTCACGATATGGGGAGGTCGTTTCACCGAATTGAATCCTAGAATAAATATTCGCGACCTACACCATCAATGGAATTCCACAAATCAACTACATCCCTCTTGCAATTGCACCAGTCTTGATAATGGGAGTTAATTTGGGTTATCGCTTTTATTAGGGCAAAAACTGGTAATCGATCACTTGCCGGTCCAAATTTATTCTAAAACCCTATTGCTTGTTTCTCCATACGTTTATAACCCACCTCATTGAAACTCGTAACTATATTGGGGGGTTATGAATCTCTTTCTTGTGTTCTCGTGGAATAATCCAAAATATGCATGATAAAATAGCGTCACCGTAAATAAGATCACGTATCGCAAACCTAACTTCATTAATCATGCCTCCGTATAATTACCCGAGTTACCTTGATTATAATCGCAATTATAGTTGCTGATGTACTTACATCGTTAGGGCTATCCGTAATTAAAGAGGTCATGGGACATGGGTTACCGACGGGTGTTGGACTACTTTTACTATCGTAAAATCCACACCAACTAGGCACGATTTCGCACCCATAGATAACGTAACGCTCATTATGATAATACCCTAGTACATATAGTACCTTCTGATAACCAACACTAGCTATCTCACTATAGTAGTCAACTCACCCAAACTAATGGTTTGGGTTAAATCCTTGTGCTTTAATAAGTTAACATAACGTTTAGATTTTCCGTTCTTAGTTATTAACCCTAGCCTATCATTTTGCAGTTTCTACAGCCCCAGTTTTGACCGTCTTCCTTATCGTCCCATCCTTTTTAGTACTTCATGGTCGAGTTATTATAATTTGACATTTTTCCATATTTGGAACCCTCTGGGAAACAGTAATTTTACTGTTTCACATCAAAGTGTTTTATTTAAAAGTATTTGTTGCTCGTAAAAACCCGTTAAAATGTCGTATTTTATTCGTTATAGCTCATTTTTAACGATTCTTTCGAGGAGTCTCGTTTTGAAAGTTCTATAATTTTTTTTTTTTTTTTGATTATGAGGTTTACAAAAATATATCTTATCTGTCATGGAATAGTAACTTTTTATAAAAATAGTTTTATAAAAGTTATTAATTGTCGTAAAACTCGCGAAATTTAAACACTCGTTCGTTATTAATTGAAAATTTACGATTCTTATCATTTTGGAATCCTAAAAATATGTATTATTTGTTAAAAATATCAAACTTGCTGTTTGAATAATTTTTATAAAAAGTTTTATAAAAATTCTTTTTCTAAACGTTTAACGTAAAGCTATTATACTGTTTTAACGTAACTTTTTCGTCTATTATCCCACGCTCTTACAAAGTTTCTTACACTTTAGGAACTCGTCGTGAAATGTATTCTCTTAGTATAAAATATAAAATAAGTATTGTTTATATACATTTTGCGCTCAGAATGTTGGGCATGTCCTTTTGAGTCCAACAATTATATCTATTGTTTTTATAGTTTTACCCATTCTTCATAAATTTTTACACTATATAAAAACTCAACAGTGTCACAAGTGTACTTTCATTCCATCATGACTTCTATTTTAGTGTTCTAATAATCATGATTAAAAAGTCCATATTCACTACATCTAACCATGTTATTTTGCTATTTCTCTCTCACTTGAAACATAGTAAAGATATTTTATTAACCACTTAACAAAGAATCAGTTCTCCAAATCTAAAGCCTAACTCTACAAACCGATTGATCACAAACGGACAAAGGTGATTGAGAATGATTGACTGAGGAGCGATGATATCTGAATAAGTGATATATGATGATATTCCTCCACTGCTCCGAGTAAGATAGTTTAAGACTAGTTGACATACTGTGATGTAGAGTTGGATAGGATAATGCAAGAAGCGTGGGAAGAAGAAGGGCAACTGCAAACCATCATTAGCCTGAGAAAAAGCTGCACCATATGAAGCTACTCATCACAGTAAACTCTTCGATCGCCTCTAGAAAGGCAGAGGATAGAGGCAGATTAGAATTCTCTGGATGAAATCAGCACTTCACACGAACAAGAACAGAGAGCATTTTACAATTGAAGAAATGTGCAATTGTCTCTTCATGACTACCATTCGCCTGCACAAGAAGATTTCTGGCCTCAACAGAGATCAGGAAGCTACTCAAGCAACAACACCACACACCCAAGAATCATACAGCATCATTCAAATTTTTTGATTCTCGAAACACCCTTCTTTAACTTAACCGCCATGGTAGGTACATACTACAAGCTTGCTGAATTGAAAGTCAAGAAGTTTAAGGAAGTACAAGCTTTGAATATGAGAAGATTAAGAGGTCCTGATGAAGATTTCCAGATCTACTTGGGTGTGTGTGTAAGATGATAAAGCGTTGATCATAATAAAACGATGCACACACCTCAGAGTATGGAGAGCTTCGATAGTTATTCCTAAGAGTGAAGTGATAAAAGAAGAAAGTAAAGAAGAAGATCAGAAAGAAAGTAAAGAAGAGTTCAGAAGGAAATTAAGGAAGAAGAAAGTACTAGAAAAGATAACCTTGGTACTAGGAGAAGATGAAGTCAAGGAAAAGAAGATATATTCAAAACACTTCTGAAGATGATAGTGACAAAGAGAATGATGAGCTGAGATTGCATTTAACAATAGCTCCGGATGAAGAAAAAGAAGTGGATTTTGAGATACTTGACAGAAAATATCCTATCAAAGAATAGAAAGTACTTGATGTCTTGGAACCTAAACTCCCAGGCTGATTCAAGCTGAACACATTGAAGATGATTAATCAAAATCGTGGTGGATTAGAAGCATCCGGACAATAGAGATTTTTTAGACTTTGATGAGAGTATTGTCCATATTTGATAGAGAAATTTGGAATGTTGTGTATCAAGTGGTTATGGACAGATTTCAAGTTGAGATTACCTGAAGTTTTGACAGAGTACTTTGGGGAGATCTTATGGTTATGTTCAATCCAGATGATGAAAATGATTTTTGGAATGCACAGCAGGATTGGAACATTGTGAGTTGGAAGCTGCATGGTTCTTCAGGGGTACATACCTTGGTGACTGAAACAGGATTAGTCATTCATATGCTGGTAGAAAAGAGGTATCCTTTGAGAAAGCAAGTACTGATGTAAATGCTGAAATTGAAGTTAGAGTCTGAAGAAGACAGTGTTATGGCATTAGAGTTGATCAGGTTTATCAAGAAGATACTTGCAGAGTTAGAACCTGAAGCAAAAGATTGATGGGATTGAGAAGGGTTTGAGTGTTGGCTAACCACCACACAACAAATGGTCATTAGTTCACCATGCTTAACCAGGGCATAAGAAACTGACGTAGTCCATAAGCAAACGGCTTATGGTAAAAAGGACTCTCTCAAATCCTTTATGGTTACAATTTACAAAAATTGTAGGGTTCTCCAAAAACTCACCTTGCTTCATGGTTAAGAGGTGGCTAGTCCATGATCAAACAGTTCATGGTAAAAGACTAATCAAATATGTTGCATAGCTGATTAGTTTGCTAAAAACTATTTGGTTTATCATGACCATGTTTTGGCAATGGAAGCTTGGCTAGTCCAAAAGCAAATGGTATTGGGTTAAGACAAATCAATTCGTTGTGGTTGACAGTTTACCAAAAACTGTATGGTAATTTAACTCACCATGTTTTTAAATAAGAGTTAACTCTATCCCAGAGAAAGGCTACTATTTGGTAAAGGAACATCAATCCGTTAATGGCTGGTTGTTTGCCATAAAACTATAAGACATTTAGTTGGATTGTTGCTGAAAAAGATGTGCGTGTTGCTGAGGAAGACAGTTTGTCTGCAAAGAGGATTAGTTTTAAAAGTTAAGAAATGCTATTGTGTGTTTGGCTTCAATCCTCTGTGAGTTAAAGCAATTGAAGAAACATGAAGTTAAAAGAGCTAAAACTTCATGTTTAAGGGAGGATTGTTAGGATTTATTTTTCCTACTTAGTACTGACAGTAAAAATAGTAGTACTGATAGTTATAGTAGTTCCGACAAGTACAAAATGTAAGTACTGATCAAATAGTTAGTACTGTTAGTAGAAAATAGTTAGTACCGTTTATAAGATATGTGTGAGATAATCTAGGAAAAGATATGTATGTGATTTGTAAGTCAGTTAGGGTTATCCTTAGTCTATAAAAGGATTCCTATTGGTATAGTTAGAGATACGTTTTTTCAAGATATCTCACAGCAAAATCATATCTAGTTAGTTAGTAATCTGTAATCATTCTAAGCAGATTAATAGAAGTTATTATTCAGTTTTACATTGTTTTTCTTAGTACTTGTGTTGAGATTCACTTCAAACATATAGTATTCTATAATCAGTGTGTTCTGTAGTATAGACAATTGTATTTCTTACGTCTTGGCTTCGTCCTCATTAGCGCTGTGTGATCTATTTATTAGGGACTCACAGAAACACTGGAAGTCGAGGGTGATGCAAGACATCGAACCCCCGACCCTCAACTTACCTCGCTCCCTTTATAAGCCTCAACACATCACACCCCTTACCACGTGCCCTTGGACTTTTACGTCCAACTTTGCAAATATAATCCTTTTAACCCCTTTTTTTGAGTTTTTAGTATAATAAGCATTTCGAATGCTTATTTGATTTTCCCCGGCTTTTTTAGTTTAGCATGTTAGGATTTCTTATTTTTCTTACAATCTGCTTATCATAAGCTATTTTAAGAAATTTTTTAGGATTTTTAGCTTAAAGTTTTATATTTTTCGTGAATTAATTTTGTTAAAAACTTTAAAAAATTATAAAAAATAGAAAAATAATCAAAAAAATAATTTTCTTTTTTATAAAATTTTCTTTTATCATATTCTAGGCTTAGGTTTGAAATTTACTTTCGTATGGTTAATATTTTGAAAGTTCAATTTTTAAAGAACGGGATTCGATCCCCGTTCTCGTTTTCTT
This sequence comes from Tanacetum coccineum, assembly GCA_026074375.1. Classification (NCBI taxonomy): domain Eukaryota; kingdom Viridiplantae; phylum Streptophyta; class Magnoliopsida; order Asterales; family Asteraceae; genus Tanacetum; species Tanacetum coccineum. The sequence goes on from BQNB010086759.1 coordinate 26,127, forward strand.
CGTTTTTAAGCTTTAATCACTCTCGTTTTAAATTTTCCTTATCATTTTCTTTTTAAATAGTCATTTAGGATTAGAAATAGCTTAGAAAATCATTTAGGGATTAATTTTAGTATTCTTGCTTATTTGTCCCGTTTTCTTTAATTCCCGTTATTTGTTTTTGTCTTTAATTGCTTAGTCGTTAATTTTACTTGCTTGCTTAAATTATTTTTAATTGTAGGTTTAGAAAATTAATCCAAAAAGTTTGAACCAATTCAAGTCATTGTCCAAATAACAAACATGTCTCAATTTCATAAGTCTTTGGGAAAACGACCCGGTAATCACTTACCGACTTCTTACGTATTATATTATCGTGTGATTTTTCTTACTACCTTTGTCCTCAAGGGTAGTTTAGGAATTTCGTCATCGTTATATATTATTATACGTATTATTATATATATCACCAAGGACATCATTTCATCTATTCGAATTAATCGAGATGGTCAAGTCCGTCGCATTCGTCATGAGGAAGAAATTGATGTTCTTGAATATCAAGTTCTGAGCCAACCCTGAAGCCTTTAGAAGAAATTATCTGAGAAAATGTCTTTTGTCTGGGGGGTAATCGGGATCATGTTCTTGCATGTCTTTGTTATATGCTTTATTGTGTCGTACACTCCGAAAGATTCAACCTTGCCTATTTCATGACAAAACGAATGGAGTGGGTTACTAAACAAAAGAGGTTAATTCTACCCTATGGTATGTTATTAACTCGTTTGTTTAAATTCATCATTAGGGAAATTCCCGAATTGGAAAATGAGTCCTATGTCTTGTACGATCGTGTCATGACTCCTCTTGCCGCTCAACTAGAGCGAAAACCCAGAAGAGATCATGGCACGAGAAGAGCTCGTCATTCCACTTCTTCTTCTTCCGCCTTTGATCAACCATCCTCAGATGATGATGACGATGGGAATGATGAAGGGACCTCGCATGCAAGCACTCCTTCCCCCATTCGTTATGTCAACTCTTTAACCAATCAAGTTCCTCAAGTCTTTCAAAACCCACATAACATTGACCCTCACCTTGAACCATTTTACACCCGCCAAACCGAAATCATCAACCGTTAAGTATAATTATGAGATGAGCAACGTGGTGGAGTGAGGTCAATCAGAAAAAGTCTTAGAAGGTTGTGGAGAAACATGAAAAAGTGAGCTATAAAGGAAATTTATGACATTATTATCTATATTATTTACTAATCTATTATGCTTAGGTGTTTAATCTTATGCTACTCATTAGTAACTTAGTACTTAGTATGGGCAACTTAGCTTGCCATAGATGATCTTTTGATTTTATCATCCTAAACCAATGCTTGCATGCACCTCGATAGACTCTTTGCTATATATATTATATTATGCATGCTTATCTTTTGATAAAATTTGCCTACATATGCTTCCCTCATAGAACTCAAGATAGTTGATTTTGCGCATTTGATCACTAAGTATTAGATGATTCATGATGAAATAGGATTGACTGAAAAAGGGGAATTTAGAAATTTTTAAATACAAGCATATCAGGAAATTCTGGAAAAAGTTTCCTGTCTCCAGAAAACGGCCCCTAAAATACTGGGCGGCCCCCTAATATATATGGGACCACCGGGTAATTAAGGGACCGCCATTAGAGGTCACGGATTCTTCTAATGTGACCCTTTGAATTTTGGTGCAGTTGACCACTATCCCATCTAGGCCTAGCTATAATTTCTGCATTTTGACAAACATTTTTTGGAATCTAAAACTTCAAACCCCATGCCTTACTTCTTCAATCTATCTCTTCCACCTTAAATCATGAACTCATCTCTATCCCTTCATCACTTACATTTTCCTTCACCTTATTCTACCATGAATTCCACAAATGCTTCCTCATCCAACCCTTCCAAGAAAATCAAACTCACCATAATCCCTCCTAGACAACTATTTGTCAACATATCCAGTGATGAAGATATCACC
>BQNB010086760.1:0-28102 GCA_026074375.1 Tanacetum coccineum
TATATATATATATATATATATATATATATATATATATATATATATATATATATATGTATGTATGTATGTATATGTATATGTATATGTATATGTATATGTATATGTATATGTATATGTATATGTATATGTATATATATGTGTATATGTATATATATATGTACTAGACTATAGACCCGCGGGTTTCGCGGGTGGCAAAAAAAAAGATTTTATATGTTAATGCGTATAGCAAAAAAGGACGCAATTTAAACATGTTCATATTTGGTTAGTATACTACATATGTTAATTCACGCAGCTGAAAAAAAGGCTCTCCACAAGAGGGGCACTTCTCCACCTCCAGAATAACACAAAACACACGCAAAATGTGACAATGTAAGAACGTGGATTTATCTATGTTTTAAAAATAAAGTCTATGGCAAGATTATCCCTGTATGCAGGTTGAACATTACCAAGATGCCATTTCTTCAAGAGCAAAAAGTGCACCAACAACTCGGGCGTGAAAAGCAAAAACAATTCCAGCTGATCCACAAGTTACAAAATCCCGCAGGTCGCTATCGTTATTGAAAAATTTGAACAACCCCCATGTCAACCCATATTTCTGTCATCCTCCCTGACATGTCATAGTTGTGATGCATGCATCGGTATGCACCATGTGCCCTGACTTACCAACATTGAGAGACGACACATCAGCAATGCTGCCAACAATCTGTCAACATCCCATATATTTTATAAGTTGACATATAAAGGCAGCATAAACACACACAATGTGACAATTATGATAATATTATTACAAGAAAAATCTCACAATTAAAATGGAATTCCATAATGTCTACTCATCACATTCTCAGCATGTTTTATGTCAAACAACAATAGGCATCGACTAAAGAAAGAAATAGAAGTTTGCACCAAAGGAATTTCAACATGACAACATCTACTATGCATTTGCATTGTAAACTATAACATAAAGGCAATACTAAGGCATGCTGAGTATAATGATGTTAACTTGAATAAACCATAAGATAAAGTTAATAGAATTTTATATTACGTGATTTTCATTAAACTCAACGACATATGGAGACACACGTAGCTAAGTTATAAAGAACGAAAGTAAAGACGATCATTGTAGCTAGAAATTGTTATTACCTTAATTACCAACGAGCGGAATGAGAATATCGCCGGAGCATCAACACCATTTAAGTAAGCCTTCACTTCAAGTATTCCTGATCCAAGAGCCTGCAACAAAGCCCTAAGTTTTGTCGACCGAATCTTAAGTCCTAAGTTTGCAGCTGTGAATATACTTTACAGCAACTTATATTACAAGTTTACAACTATATTGTTTCAGATTATTGAAATTTACGTATTCAGTTTCAAACACCACATCCAAACAGCTCATGTTAGATTGTTCAAAATCAACTACTGCCCATTTAGAAATCGTAAGATTGTATTCTATTACCAATTATAGCACAAGTAGTATTATCCAGATTATTCAACTTGGCAACTTCAATGTTTTGCACCATACCCAAACAGCCCCTATCCCATATCTTATTGGCCACTATTGAATTATGAACATTCGGACAGTAAATAGAAGGAACAATCAAACATTAACTTCTTTTAGAGTTAAATACGACTTGCCACGAAGATTATAAAAGTCCAGGCTATCGTGTATCCAAATAAAATAATTGTTAAAAAAAGTGCTAAATTATACCCATTTCGGCAATCTCTTGTTTCCAAAAGTTTAATACTCCGTATTTGTTTAAAAGTTTGTTTCTCATATTTTGTATTTAAAGGTATCTCAAAACCCGCAAGCACAAAAAAATGTCACATTTATACATTTTGATCATATATGAAACAAAGGACACAAAAAAAAAGAAAATATAAAACCTACGACCTGTACTATCGCCTACAACTTGGGTGGTTGCGCAAGCTGTTTGGTGGTGGGTCTACAACCAAGACCATATTCATGGGTGGAATGTAAAGGAAGTTAAATTCCACCTGTCGACTTCAGTCAGAAGCAATGTCTCCAATGCTACTTGACCGCACAAGGGAGTGGATTCTTTATCATGCTGCAGTTTTGTCCTTGTCAGGACTCAAAGAAACCAATGAAGATTGAATAGAAGTCTTACTTTAGTTACTGTACCAAAAATAGCTTTGAAATATCAGTAAAATCAGTTAAAAAAGTGTACTAAAAATAGCATTAAAGAGTGTAAGTAAATTCAGCATCCAAACAACATACAGAACAGACATACAAAGTAAGTAAAAGAAGATTTAGAATCATAGAAGAGTAAGTTGGTAACCATTTTATGTGCATTATTTCTTAAAAAACTGATGACACGTTATATATAACGTTTCTTATAGCTGGTCCTCTTATGTAATTTCGCTCAGGGCTTTAAAAATTTCATAAATTTAGAGACGGCTCCTGATGAAGGGTCTATAAATTTATAAGAGGCCAAATCATGTTTTAGCTTCCTTACATGACAGCAATGCGTTTGTAAGTTGTAAGAATGAATCTTAGTTGTAAGGCATGTTTTGTCCTTGGCATTTCAAAGGCAAGTGCCTGTCCAGCCGCATGTTGTCGGTGAATATATATTCATATATGATCAAAAAGACTAAAAGCACACAACCAAATGTCAATAACACCATCATCTCTGTCAACATATTAAGATAGAAGGTCAGGCACCAGGCATATAAGACAGTTAATAGAGAACATGATGAGAAAGTTATATTGGATCGAAGAGTTCTGAAAGATAGCACACAACCAAAGTGAGTTACTTGTATTAATAAGTCAATCTCATAAAACCCAAACACAAACAATAGAAGGTCGGTTTAGAACAGGATTAAATCGAAATCGAAATTATGCTCTAATCATAACTCATTTACAATGAATATGAAATCAAAATCATACTCTAATCAAGAAACATTAGGAAGAATGTTGTTTGATGTTGTTGGTACAAGAAACATTAGGAAGAATGATCTGAATTTTGAGTTTAGATGATAGAAAATCACGGAGAAGAGATACCACTATTGGAGAGAGAGGATAGAAAGCGGAAATCAAGTAATGGCTAAAATTATGGAGAATAAAGAACTGTTTTTGGGGAAAAAGTGACAGGTGTATATATATATGACATCATCAATTAAATTCAAAAAGATGTTCATTTATAATATGGGTTTTTCTAACATATGCCTCAGGGCACATGTTAAGGTGGAGACACAGGCTGTGTGTCACAGCCTGATTGGCCAACAGTTATTGCTATTAATTATTATCAGGCCCCACAAATAACTGCTGGTCAATTAGACTGTGACACACGGCCTGATGTCTCCACCTTAACATGTGCCCCTGGGGCACATGTTAGAAAAACCCTTATAATATATATGTATATGTAGATGTAGAACAAAATATGTACTAGCAATGAAAACATCATACCCTCTTCCCCATATTCTTTACAAAAACAATAATGAAATCTAAACATCTATATAAAAAAGCATCTCAGAGTTACTTTCCTCATATTTTTCTTCATTTTATAGAATCAAAGTGCAAGGATAACAAAGTTTGTTATATCTTCATAGATGCTTTTATAAAAAAACAAATATATAAAAAAAAACATATATGGATCTCAGGGAGAATACTTTTTCATCAGAACCCTTTTTTTTAAAAGATTTAACAGATAGATAACGCAGTTTCTTCATAATACATCATTGATCCATTAAAAAAATATTACAAGTACTATATAAAAAACAATTAGAGTAAAGGGTGTAACGGCGAGAGCCCCTCGCCGTGGCTGAGGTGGCAGCTCGCCGGGCCTCGCCGCCACACCGTCCCCCCCTCTTCGCCGTCTCCTTCGCCACAAAACGACTCAAAATGAACGTTGGAAAAAATGGGCCCCCCTCCAAAACTATCCGTTGGCAACGGATAGTTTTAAAAAAAAAAACTTTTTTTATTAAAATTAAATTTTAAAATCTATATATATCCAACACTTTTATCATTTTAAACACACACAAATACATTCAATCTACAATTCTTTCTACCTACAATAAAAAAAAATGTCTCAGAATCCCAAATGACGGGTTTCCTAATCTCAACTTCTCGCAGCTCCTTGGCACAACTAACTCGAATCAATCGTCATCCTCGAACCCGTCGACGCCATCTTCACAAAACTCTATCGGAAGCTCCTCCCAATTCCCATCCGGCCAATTCTCATCCGGCCAATTCGCCGGCCAATTCCCTTATGCTTCACAATACTTTCCCCAAATGACACCCGAACAAATCTACTTTCAACAACAACAAGCGTTTCAACAAGCGCAACTCAACACACAATTTCAAAATTTCCAAACCCAAAATGTCCCCGAAACACAATTCAAGGTACTACAACCACAACCACAACCACAACCACAACCACCACAAAAAAAAACCCGTCGAAAAGGAAAACGAGAGCAGCGCGGGTAGTGGTTCGGGGTCTATGAAGGACGTTTTAAACGAGGAATTACGCCAGAAGATCCAAGCCGGTAAATCGGCGTACGAGGCAAAGAAAGTTAAAGAACAGTCGACAACGAAGCTAAACGAGTTGCAGTTTCTCACGATTGATGCCGACTCTTTGCCTGAACCAAAGAAGACAATTATCAAAAACAAACAAGCACAAATAATGGCGAAATATCACTTATTTCCATAGTTTATTTTTATTTTCGTATTATTTTTTTATTTTCGTATTGTTTTTTTTATTTTCGTATTGTATTTTTATTTTCCGTATTTGAATGAATTTTAATTTGTGTGAAAAATGAAAAATAAAATAAAATTGTGAGTGGTGGGGCCCAAATGAAAAGGAGAAAGAAATGTCATGAGTGAAGGGGTGTTTTTGTGTGTTGTGGTGAAATGAGGTGACGCTGAGGTGACAGCAGTGGGGCCCAAATGAAGAGGTATTTTTGTGTCGCTACACCCTTTGCTCTTACTAAATATAACTTGATATGTATGTCTCAAGTCCAAAAACACTTAGGACTGTGAAAGTCATTTCCCAAACATAGGTAATTGCAGCAGAATTTATTTTCAGCTAGTATAAAAACTGGTTATGCAATCCTTTTTTTGAACGGAAAACTTGTATCAAACTAGCAAGGAACTAGAAAGATTACAAACAAATGTTAAGCAAGTGTTTTATTGCTTTGAACTTGTGACGATTAACCAACATAAACACAACTATGGATTTTTTTAAGTGAACAGCGAGACACACGTAAGCACAATACATAGATAAATCATAGCTAGCAACCAGAGTTACCATCACATTCCTAGATGTGAATGAAAATTAGAAATCACATGACAGAATATCTTTCGAATGAGTCGCAATAATTAAAAACATCTTACCAAATTACCTAGGTTTTATTCATCAAAAAAATTCATAAGCAAACACAACATTACTGATCCTCCCATCTCATGAACAAGATCTGATAAAATTTTATTACTCGAACACCCCTCAATCCCATCTTGGTGTTCCTACCACGTAAACTCATAACCAAAGACAATCCACCTCATCGTATGCTTTTGCCACATCTTCATCACCATTCATAAGTACACATACCCTCAACCATCACATCCATGGTATTTGCCAAATTGTTCCACCAAGTTCGCTTAAGGAAAAGATACACTTAACCTTTCGGCATATAAACAATCATTTCTAATAGTCCAAAACCTTGCCTCTGTCTGGCGCAACCGAAGCTCACTGTACCAACCCCGCAACTTAAAGAGCACCCCACTGAAGATAACTTCAGCCTCATGCCATTCAATGGTGGTAGTCCACAAACATTCATTGGAGATACAGACGTGAACCGTACATAGGTAAACAAACCATGAAGTCCATTGAACGCGGAATCGATTACGATATCGAGAACGAGAAACGAAACGCAATTTGTTGGGGGTCTAAAATTCGTACGTAATGGGGGAGGGGATATGCTCATTTCGGTACACTTCGGTTCGCTGTACCCGATTTGAATAACCTACCAAATTAATACATAACATGGGTATTTAATATATATAAAACAATATTAAGTTTTTTATTGATATGCATCTCAATGAAAACATATCAGAGATCTCGAAGAACCAATCACACAAAAAGTAAAAAGTACAACTTAAAAATTAATTATTTTATTTATTTCTCTCTCCAATTTATTTTAAAATTCATTTCTCTCTCTCCAATCAATTATTCTTCTTTCTCACCGATTCTTCTTCCCCAACTTATCTCCTTCAACATGAACATCTTCAAAAAATCAACTTTTCATTTTCGGAACGTAAAATTTAACGATCCAGGTCGCGATTGTATCGCGTTTCGGTACGAGCGAATTCCGTAACATAGAATAAACGATACCGGCATGGTCCCAGTGTTTCCTTGACTATGACAAACCCACCCGAGCCCTTGCTTTGGTCAGCTCTGGGCTCTCATTGGCAACCAACAAACTTATTGTTTCATCGCGCACCACTTTCACACCTGAGTTTTCTTCCAAGACACTCAACCGATACAATCCACCCTCCTTGTACCCAGAGGCGGACGCAACAGGGGACTAGTAGGTGCTAAACCTCCCCCAACTAGCCTAATAAGTTCACTATAATATATAGTCCAAAAGCCTAATATTTTAAAAATTATAATGGTCAGCCCCTACCAATAATACATATCCAATAACTTGTAACAGATTTGACTAATTCAAATGGTAAGTTATAATCACATTTAATGACCACGATTATATTGGTCATGTAAACCACTAATTCCTATAATTTATGACGATTAATTATAGAAGAGATTATATCCCCTATAATCTCTCATAACTTCATTTGACTAGAGATTGAGTATATCCCCTATAAATAGAGGATCACAACTGCATGAAAAAACAACACAAAAACATAAACACTTAGAATGAAGGGTTCTTGATTTGTGCTTAAAACAAGACAACACTTGGTTTTTATCCCAAGAGGTATTAGTCTAACCTTGCATAGGGCGAATAACTTCTTTGAAAATTGATTGAATTAAGTGGTGCACGACTTCAAGTGATATCCGGTAACTTTAATTGGTAATTAGTTATGCTATTGATTATCTTCGCCCTGTTATGTGCCAACAACAACCAACAACTTTCGAATTCTGATGTAAAACTTTTATAATTCCATATTTCCAGGTTAATCCATGAGCAAAAAGAGGACGATTGATTATTTTACAAGCGAATAGAAGATTGTTTAAGGATCCCGAAATTAACCCCAACCCAAACCCAAACACAACCTCAAACTCCAAAACAAGCTCAACCTCAAACTGAGACTCAAACAAATGGTGATAATATTATGGAAGAGTCACTCGGAGCTGGAGTAGAACTCGAAACAATTGCTACATCGAATTCAAATGACGTCAATTTAGATTCTTTAATCCGTGATCCAGGCATGCGACCTCCAATATCGAGCTATCTAAGTAACTTGCAAGATGAGTTAGATGAACTTATTACCATAAAACATGTGTTTTTTTAATTTACTAGGCATTCGGCTCTTAGTTTATTTTTTCAGATTTTCATGATTTGATATATTGGTTCGAATTATATGGTTATCATTCTAAAATATTACGTCAGCCCCCCTTAACATGAAATCCTGGCTCCGCCCCTACTTGTACCCTTTTCTAGTGACATTGCGACCCTTATTACTATCTTACACATTTCACAAGTAAAACGACGACGTTTTGGACCCACTTTCACTATTCATTTTAAGCACTGTAAGCTACAGTGCTGGGCCAAAAAAGCCCAAAAAATTTAGCCCAAAAATTTGGGCCGGCCCAATTAGTTTTTTTTTTTTTAATTTTTTTTTTAATTTGTTGGCACAAAATAGGGAGGAAAAAAATGTTACAAAAGTACCGACGCATTCAGATAAAAAAATATCCGCGGTAACATTTCCGAATTGACTTAAACAGGCCCAAAAATTTGGGCCGACCCAATTAGTTTTTTTTTTTTAAATTTGTCGGCACAAAATAGGGAGGAAAAAAATGTTACAAAAGTACCGACGCATTCAGATAAAAAAAATACCCGCGGTAACATTTCCGAATTGACTATACTGAAAAAATAAACCCGCACTATTAAATATGAGGGCCAAAAAAAAGCCCAAAAAATTGGGCCGGCCCAATTAGTTTTTTTTTTTTTTAATTTTGCATTCAGATAAAAAAATATCCGCGGTAACATTTCCGAATTGACTTAAACAGACCCAAAAATTTGGGCCTGCCCAATTAGTTTTTTTTTTAATTGTCGGCACAAAATAGGGAGGAAAAAAATGTTACAAAAGTACCGACGCATTCAGATAAAAAAAATACAAAACCGATTCCGAACATTTATAACCGAAAAAAACCGAACCGGTAAAAAACCGATAACGAAATTTTATAACCGAAAAAAACCGATTCCGAACATTTATAACCGAAAAAAACCGATTTCGAAAAAACCGTAAACGGTTATTAGAAAAACCGGTTATTTTAAAACCGGTTTTCTAAAAACCGGAAACCGATTTTAACCGATTTTTTTGCACCCGTACTGTAGCTACAGTGCTACAGTGCTGGGCCAAAAAGAAGCCCAAAAATTTGGGCCGGCCCAATTAGTTTTTTTTTTTTTTAATTTGTTGGCACAAATCAGAGAGGAAAAAAATGTTACAAAAGTACCGACGCATTCAGATAAAAAAATACCCGCGGTAACATTTCCGAATTGACTTAAACAGTGTCATTTTACACCATGAAACCAAAAAAATAAATTCACAAAAAAAATTAAAAAAAAAAAAATTAACGGCACGTAACAACGCGTAAGACTATAAAAAAAACTACTAAACACGATACTGAAAAAGTAAACCCGCACTATTAAATATGAGACCGACAAAATAAACTCGCACAAAATTAAAGGAAAAAAAAATTAATGACACGCAACAACGCGCCAAAAATTAACGCCCCGCAGTAACGTACAGGAAAAAATAAACTTACACTATTAAACATAAAAAAAATGCGCGAAAAAACAAAATAAATAAATAAAAATAAAAAATTAACGCCCCGCAACAACGCGCGAAAAATTAACGCCTACAACAACGCGCGGATATCTTTGCTTGTTATGATATATGCTAAAATGCGTGCTACAGTAGCTACAGTCGTGGGCTTCCCCTGGCCTGTTTTGTTGGATCCAGTCCATTATGTGTCCTCCATCACCTTATAATAACAAAGGCTGACTATTCTCGAACTATCTTCGTTCCCCACTTTCCCAATATTCCAACCGCCTCAATGATCTTCAATTTGTCACTCATCAAGAGTTGATATGCATCAGTTGTTCAAAATTAGGGTTTGTTGATCATCTTAAACCTCTAACCTAAGGCTCTATCCATATGCACGACCCACAAACCAGGTATTACTAATATTAATTTTGAGTGTTTGTTATTTGATTGGTGTGCTTAGTTTAGATGTTTTATATTATTGTTAAACCCATATTGTTAAACCTATATTTAGTTTAGATGTTTTATATTAATATGTAAGAATAGAAGTTGTATCAAACTGGGTTGTGTATCAGGTGACTTTGTTCCAAGTGTTTTAAAATGTAACAAATTTGTTAATTTGTTTATCTTGCATATCGGGTGTTTGGTTAAATGTTTTAGTGACAGATTACGAAACGAAGATTGAGTACGAGCTACTTAGATGCCTCAAGGTTCATGAGAGTCCATTAAATAGTTTCTTAAGTTTCTTTTCTTCTTTTCTGCAATCTCTAATTTATGAATTCTTTTACTGTGAAATTTATAAGTGAAAAACAAAAGAAATTAGAGGAAGAGAGAGGCATTATAATGTGATTTCTCATTGGTCACAGGTGCGTTTAGATCCACTGGACATCACTTTCGTTACAAATAAACCATCATTTTCTTCCAAAGTGTGTAAATAAGCCTTTCTTCTTGGAATATTTACGCTACTGACAGATAGTTTGTAACAATGATGGAAAAAGTAACTTCACTCCAAACATATCAAAGTAGTAAACTTTTGAAAAAGCTACGATAAGTTGATAACATAAACTTAGCAGAATTCCATGTGCCTCGGTTTTTCTATTGTTACTTACCCTACTTAGAGCTTTTCATTTGGCTTGACCTTTATGACATTAACGTTCTTTTGATTTAAACTACGCTTGACAATATGTATCTGCCTAGATGTAATGTAATCAAATGGAACTTGAAAAAGTAGGTATGGATGTTAAATGAACTAATTTACTTCAATGATTGTTTTAATTAGTGCTACGTTAGGGGGCATACTGGACCGAGCTATTGAAGCTGAAGACAGAAAGCATGGAGATTTCTTGACGCTGGTACAAATTTCTTTAGTATATATACATATTTATCCTATTCAGTTCAATAATTTGCTTTGATTTATATTACCAATAGCTAACCATTGTTGACTTTAACATGAGCAGGACCATGTAGAGGGATACTTAGAGTTATTCGCAAAGACAAAAACATAATTTGCGACTGCTGTTACCATGTGGGATGCAGAATCTTACATCAACTTTGATGATGATGTCCACGTGAACATAGGTAACTTTGACCTCTTCTTACTAAATGATTAAGCGTTCATATAATGCAAGAGTCGGTGGGATTGGGTATCGTTGTTGTTGTTGTTGTTGATAATGCAAGAGTCGGATTTTAGTAACCAAAATTAGTCTCTAATCACTACAATCATTCTATTTTGACTTTTTGTTTTGTAATATTATGTGTAGCAAGTCAACTTGGCAACCAAACTTTTTTATACTGTTTGCAGCCACACTAGGTCATACATTAGTTAAACATAGGAAGAAGAAAAAGGTATATATCAGATGCATGAAGTCTTGTCCGGTACTTGCTCAAAAGTAAGTTAAACAATCTTCTTGAATTAAATAGTATTACGTAAACTTTCAAGTTTCTGCATTGTTTTAACAAACATTTTGATGGAACAGAGGAGTAAGGTACCATGAACAAGAACATTGGAAATTTGGCGAGTCAGGAAACAAGTATTTTCGTCACGCCACTGGACAATTATACGACATTTGAAAAGATTTGGCTACTTATATCTCATTAAACCAGTTAAGTCTCAGTTGCTCAAGAACAAAACTTCGTTTATTTCTTTATTTAATTGTTTTTACGTTCATTGTTGGTTTTCTAATTTATGCTCCAAAAATCAACTCAGACATGTATTACACAACTACGCAAATGAGGACGTTTCTTTAGGATTTTGGTTTATCAGGCTTGATGTTGAGTATATTGATGATCGAAGACTATGCTGTGGGACCCCGCCTGGTAAATTTTCTAACGTTCTTTTTTATTTTCAAGCGATAATAGTATTAGCGCAAAATAACAACATGCTTGCACACATTTTATCAACTATAGCAACCTATCCAACATAATTATCATAAATAACATAACATATTCTAATTTCGGCTATCTAAGACTTTTTTTCTGTAGACTACGAGTGGAAAGCTTAGGCCAGAAACATATGTGTAACATCATTCGACTGGACATGCAGTGGGATTGGTCGTCCTGTAGACAGAATAAAGGAAGTCCATAGACGATGTGGTGAGGGTGAACACGCTGTTTGGTCAGCTAAATTTTAAGAGGTTGCCCTTATGTCACACTTCTTTCTAAATTGGGAAAGAAAATACGATCAAGAAACCGAACCCAGGTTTGTAAAAAACAATTATCAGTTAAAATAAGTTTTAGCTTCGATGAGACAAAAAAATGTTGGTTAGATGTGTTTGCCTACTTACTATTTGACAATGCAGTTTCGCAACTGCATTGTGTTTGAAGTAATTAAAATAACATGATCGTGAAACCATGATGCAGGAATTGCGGTGGAAATGATGAAACAAGGTGCTACGACGACCGTACTCAGCTTTCTTTTATCCGTTTTAGTCTTGCCTGCAAGATTAGTTGCATTAACAGATATCATCGACAACAGACAAGGCTAGAAAACTACTTGTTGAAGTGTTGTGCTAGGGACTGCAAGATAACAGGCCTTTGACACTAATAGGCTTCTCACGTGGGGCACGAGAGATATTTAAACGTATTGAAAATTTGGTATAAAGCAATCATGGTAACTGAAACCAGTTTAAACCTATGTGTGTCGCGCTGAGTGACTTTTGTAGAATCAAGAATGCCAATTTGCAATGATGAGAATTGGATAGCTGCTACAAAGGGGAAATTTTATGCACTTTTAATCTCTATAATAGAACTCCCGACGATGCACAACACTGGTAACTTATGGATTGAATATTAGTACTGACTTTCTTCAAAACTCAGGTTGCTTCCTGTATGTCAGCACCATATATATCTACACACACGTAATTTGAATTATTAATATTCTAAATTTTGTTAATACTGAAATGTTGTTGACCGCTTCGTTATACAGTAGTTACAACTGCTCGGGACCTTTGTTTCCATTGTTCAAAAATGAAATGTCAGAAACAAACTAGCCCAGCCGCAACGCGCGGCCTAAGAGCCAACTTCTTGTATAAAAATTGGCAACAATAAAATTCGTTCACTTAAGCACATAGTGTTCCATTAGTATCGAAAACACCTCAATTTCATTAGTCGTAATGAATTAATAATTAAATTTAATCCACGATGTACGTAATAAAACAAGTTTTAAAAGCTCGCGCTTCGCTGCGGTGAGTTTTGTTAAATTCTCTTCGGTTAAGGGAGCCTTTTTTTGAGTTGCTTATTGTTTTAAACTGACAGCCAATAACCGTCGCTTATCACGCCTTATCTCAATTTTAAATGTCAATACAGATTACTAAAGTAACCTTAAAATTTTAAATGGTGTAACCATGGTTGCATTTTAGTTGGATATATATTATCGGTTTCAATATAAGATTGCCGAAACAGATTTATAGTAGCATCAAATTTTAAAGTAGGTTTAAACAGCAGTTACAAAGAGGTGCTAAACTTAAAATTTTAAATTTCACTTGCAACAGGCTAACAATATAAACTTGACTACAAACACACCATATACCCATGGCATCCTGGAATGAAAAATCCACAAAAGTAGAATAGAGTATTAAACAAACATCAATATAAAGACAAATAATTTACCCGAAATCAAATAAAATGTTTTCAACTTATCAAATTAGAATCAGTTTTGCTTTCTAAAAGTAAGATTGCACCTGCTTCTATTTTTAGGATTAATATTCACCTAAGTGCCATATTGCCATTTTGTTGTGTCTGGAATACGATATAACAACCCGCAATTTTCATCAATGTAAATATACATCTATTAAGTTAGATGCAATGTACTATTTATCTATTATATATGAACTACCTTTTTTAGGGAAATTTTTCGCTTTATTACATTACTTACATTACCAATATCTCAATATGCAACGCAACTTGCATAACTAAAGTTAACAAGCTCACGCAACCTATCTATGGCAATCCTATCTACATATATGTCAAGCAAACATCATAATATGTCAAGTCAATATCTTAATATCCTTTTTACAAAGTACATTACTCATATAATGTACCATTTGCAACGTTATATCAAGACATGCTTTAAACTGTTATCGTATACCTCTAAAACACTAACTCCATGTAAAATTAATATCTGAAGTAAATGCACAAGCTACTAAAGCATATGTACAAGTAATATAACATCTCATTTAAAATATAAACTCCCTCCAAGTCAAAGTACAAGTCTTTTAAAGCACAATGTACAAGTCATTAAGCATGACATCCAAAATAGCCATTTTACCTATGTTTTCATTCTAGTTTCTTCATCACCACTTTTGTACAAGCTACTACACTCAATATACAATGTATAAACCCTAATTATTCTACTCATAAGCTCTTATACATATTTTTACACTCAAAACCCTAATTCAAAACCCTAAACCCAAAAACCGAGCTAGTTTCTAAACCGTGACCCGTTTCTTTGTTTTTATCCATTATAAACCTAAACCAATACTTAAATAAGTTATAATAACATAAATTACAACATTAAAAATCACATTACATCATCATTTCATCATTTTAACAACAATGTACAAGAATTAAATCTAGAAAACCCTAATTGAACCCTAATTTGAACTTTTGACCTGTTTACTCATTTTCACCTAATTCTCATTAATAATACTTAATAAAAGTCTTGTGATCCTTAATCTATCATCACTAATCAAATGCACTCGAAAAATAACCAAGAAAACCCTAGTTCGAGCCATAACCAACCCGCGACCCTATTCTTTGCATTTTAACCCATTTTGAAAGTTACTCTTGCACTCAAGCACCTCAATGACCATGATAATTCTATTTTAAGCAGCTTACAAGCACCTCACACAAATATCTTCTCCATTTCTTGGTCCTAAGAGGAGCCACATCCTCTCCCTTGGTCCTTAAGTATGCCGCGGCCACCACAAGCACCAAAATCACTTCCACATCTTCAAGCTACAATCCTAGACCTCAATACACACACCATAGCTTCACCACATTATCCTATAGCTCCCATACATGTCCTAACCTGGTCTCTAAGCTCCCTTGGCCTCCAAGGTGCCATTCGACTATAAATAGGGCTCATAACCCTTCATTCTAACTCATCCCCCACTTCTTATTTCTATAACCCATAATAGCAGCAACTCTTTGATCAAGAAGATCCTAAGAAGTCTCAAGATCAGAAGTGAAGCAAAATAAACCAAGAAAAGAAGCCCCAGAGTCATTATTCTAGGCGTACGAAGCTAAAAGTCCCGATTTCGACCCGTTTCCAAGCTATAAGCTCAAAACCAGGTTCCATAAGCTCACATTCTGTTTTCATACCCTTATAATGTTCATATGATCATGCTTAAATCATTATATAAAGCTTTGAACTCAAAAACATATGTGTTTTAGCTTTTTGATCCAAACCGAGCTCATGAAACCCTAATTTTATGTTTTTGCTTAATCTATAAGCTAAACTTGTAAACTATTGTTATAATCTATCCTAATAAGCTTATCTAACACTATAATAAGTACTTTATTAATTCTTGAAAGCATTTGAACTAAAAACCCGCGCGTTTTCATTTTAAAACCCTAATTCGACCCGTTATGATTTCTAGCTTAACGAATCGTTATTTTAAACTTTCGTTGCGTTAAATCTTCATATTTTAGCTTATATTAATAAGCTATAACCTGCAAATGTCTTTTGGAATGTTAAAATAAGCTTGCATGACAATTCAGACTTCTTTTGTAAACATTATCCATGCAAGGGGTATATATCATAACTTTATGAAACTTATAACTAAAAGGACTAAAAATGTCATTTTATCAAAGTTATAACTATAGGGGTCTATTATGTCACTTTTCAAAGTACATGGTTTACTTTGTATATCTTTTAAACTAGAAGGACCAAACTCGTAAAAGTGAAAACTCCAAGGGTATGTTTTGCCATTTTTCATTCTTAAGGGTCTAAAATGTAACATTTTGAAAAAGTGTAAAAATATGTTCAAAACCTTATAAGACATAACTTTAATTAACGCTTGACGTGCTTATCATTTCCAATTATTGAACAAAACGCTTAAAACCGATTATGTTATAACCATTATATAATTCATCATCGATGTGCTTTTAAAAATCCTGTCCCGAATCTATATCATACCACAATACCAGGGAGCTTCATATTAAGGGGTTTCATCTTGGTATTACGTTCTGACTGAGTTGTTGGGTTTACGATTTAAAGTGCCCTAGCTCCTCAAACGTTTACTGAATGACCTCTGAATTATGATGGCCCGAACGGTGTTATGATATTTTTATAACTAAATCAACATCGATGTAAAAATTTATATATCCAATCAAACTAAGACTTGACATATTACCCCAGGTTGCGTGTGACGAAGCCGTTACTTTCATTTCATATACTTTTGCCATCAATCAGATTCCAAGTACTGTTAAGGCGAGATTCATAGCCTCACTTTTAAACCTTTTGTATATTTCTTAAATCCGTGAGGGGGATACATGCTATAAACTATATTTTTCAACTATACTCTATTCTGATACGTGAGATTATAATTCTACTTTTACTTGTTTTCTAAATCCCGAAGGGAATTCATGTTATAAATTATGAATACAAGTGTTTTCTAAACTGTATGCTATCCTGATATATTATTGCCTAAATACATGGAAGTATCTCTTAGGGTAGTAACTCCTAGTATGTCTTCGGGTAATGACTCCCAAAATCTCTTTGGGTAATATCTCCAATGACTCCTAGTATTGATGCGGGTAATGACTCCTAGTATTAATGCGGGTAATGACTCCTAGTATTGATGCGGGTAATGGCTCCTAGTATTGATACGGGTAATGACTCCTAGTATTAATTCGGGTAATGACATCTAGTATATATGTGAATAATGATTCTCAGTATGTATTCTCGGTATTTGATTATATAAATGACTCTTATTCCATTTTTTTATTAAAAATCTATGAATTTCACTCAACCATTGTGTTGACCCTTTTTAGCATGTTATCTTAGGTAATTAAAGCAACTTATGGCGCAGAGTGGCATGGACTTGAAGATGGCTAAAAACTTGTTATCATTCACATTTTATGTTTCTAGATTTTGGGACCTTCCTTTGTAAAACTCTGATTTTAATGAATGATAATGTATCTTTATAATTATGACTGTTGTACTATGAAGTAATACCCCAGATTAGCTTCCGCTGCTATATGTAAAAATGGGGGTGTTACACGGATTTACTGATGGGAATTATATTTGAGTTGATAAGACAAAACAAGAATGAAACTAAAGGACTAAAATTGTCATTCAAGAATTCTACAAGCTGGTTGAGAGTTATTAAAGATTTAGTCAAAGATATCAAATTATAAAGATATCAAAAGATCTCCTTATGAAGAAAGAAGATAACAGAAGATCAAGTTAAATGTTTAAAAGATTTATGTTTATCTCTTTGTAAAACCTATTATCTCTAGTATATAAAGAGATACAGGTTATAGGTTTTATGTATCCAGAAAAGTGTGTCAAGATGTAAACACCAAAAAAGTATGTGTGTGTTCTAGGTGTCAAGTCCTCTAATTAGACGTCTAGGGTTTGTTTGTTTTAGCCTCAAGAATCTATGATTCCTGTTATTAGTTAGAGTAACCGTTCTACAATTGATCATCTAGAATTAGGGCTATGAAGAACGTTTGGTTATTAATGAAGAAAACCTTATTGAATATCTTTGTTCTTATTCTGCTTTGTTTTTATAACTTATGAACATTGATATTATCCTAGATAAAGGTCTAAACAACCTGAGCTTAAACGATCTAACGATCTATTAGGTTTTCACAATTGGTATCAAAGCCTCGTGGCTCTCGATCTAGGATCCAACAAGGTTTATGTATCGAATTTGTGATGACAAGAAGGTATGAGTTTTCTTTTCTGGTAAATTCAAATTCAGTATGAAACCCTAATTCAGTTAAAGAAGAATATATGGTTTTTGGTTCCAAGATTCATGCTTTTGTGTAATTGAATACATCAAATGGGGATCATGGTTCTTGGTGATAATCCATTCGATTGGGTGGTATAGATGTGTGGATCAGTTTGTATTGAATAAACCCTTTTAGGGTTTATATGCTTATATATTTGTGGATCCACATGTCACTCATAAATCAGAATGTTCATAAAACCTTCAATAAACCCATTAAAACCCTAATTGGTTTTTAGGGTTTTGGTATTATTGATTAAGGGTTAGTTGTTGACAGCATGTTTAGGCAAGAAGTGAACACGTACGAATTATACAGTTAGGTTTTCTTGGTTAGCAGTAGCAAGAAGATATATATAACAGCAGGTTGCAGCAGCAAAGGTTGTATGTTGTTTTTATTATATGGAGACAACGAGATCTTCTATAAAGTAAGATATGATTTGGTTATAAAATAGAAGATATGACTGATTGAAAAATAGCACATGTATTTAAACTGTTTGGACACAAGGATGTGAATATTATAACAGTTCATAACTGTTTGAAGACATGGTGTTTATGCTGCCCAAGTATATGTACTTGTATTAATAATGTTCGCACATATAAAGGTTAATATTGTTTGAGTATTTGTACTGCTATCATACATTAATACTGTTGGGCTTTATGACTGCCTGGGCTTGAGAGTAGCATGAAAGTTAATATATACAGCAGTTAATATATACAGCACAAGGTAATACTATTTAGGAAACAAAAGTTTTGTGTTGTCTGATCACTTTGTGGTGTTCGAATATAAGTATAGAATTTATACTGCTGGTACTTGGGCTTAAAAGGGTTTTCTCCATGGTTGTTAATGATGCTTAAAATTTTAATGCTGCCAAGGAAGTGGACATTTCTATGAAGAAAGTAAGTAGTATGTCATATACATGTTAGTATTTTTAAGATTTTTAATTGTTGCTTGAAATTAAATGTTCGTGGATGTAATTTAAATTTATAAATAAATAATAACCAATAAATAAATAAATCCTATAAAATAAATCAAAAATATTTTTTTAAAAATACCTCCCTTTTAAAATCAAATTAAATTATCAATCCATCTTTTATTCCACCCTCTCTAAATTAAAATAACCCATAAAACCCTAAACCATTACACAAAAATTCAACAATCCTCAATATTATCTTACTATAACCTCATTACATAAAATAACTTCCACACAATAAAAACCAAATCATAAAAAATAAAAATAAAAATCCATTTACACACAAAATAAAATCCATCTAATAATACACGTACAATATAAATGTGAAAAAAACAAAGTACATCTCATACGCAGCTCTCACACTCTCACACATACTCTCTCTCTCTCTCTCTAGTAACACACACAACCCATACACCCAAATACTTACCCTAAACTCTAAATAAACCTCATATCCCTAAATACCAACACTACACTCAAAACCATAAACTCTCTCTCTCTCTCTACCCCAAACTACTCCATACACACTTAAATTAAACTATAATACTACATACAAATAACATCCTCAATCAACAACAACATCACACTCACTCTAACACCCCCCATAACCATCACCAATTATTAACCAAAACCCCATAAATTTACACTACACTCACATCACTCTCTCATATCTCACACACACTCACTCCTCACCCTAATTTAAAAACAATCACTCAAAATAGACACAACACTACCCCCACACAACACTCTCTCTCTCAACCAGATCCAATAAATCCTCGCTTCTTCCACTCTCAACCTCCAATCCACCCTCAACCATACTCCCTCCATTAACCCAACAGTAAATTTAAATGCATTAACATAGTGTGAACTATATCAATATAGATATACTAACAAATCTCTCTCTCTTTCCTACAAAAATAACCACACCACACCACCTCTCTCCATCAGAGACTCTCTCTCTACTCGCTCACGCTCTCACAAATCAATCTAAAATACATGATCTCTACTCATCTCACACTACTCTCACACTCGTCATACAAAAACAAACTTATTACCATGAGAGAGAGAATCTCACACTCAGAGTATGAACACTAAATAACCTAGAGTTGTGTGTGAATCATCTCAAAATTCAGAACTCTTATGAGAGGTGTGGACTTGTTATTTTATATATTAATTTATATGGGTCTGATGAATTTTTTCACTTATGAATATATGTGATTAACTTTATTATCTAATTAAGATAAATCTGTTAGTAAACTTATTATTAGGTTTTAATCTCATTGCTCGTTGTTTCTTCTCTCTTAAATAATGTATTATTAGTGTGTAATAACTAGATACACTAGATAGTAAGGCTATACAAATTCTTTCTTATATTGATATTCAATCCCAATATAACAAAAATCTCATAAGAGTGTAGCACATACACATAAGAATCATCACCACCCACAATGAGAAGAATAGACAAAATTACTAACTTTTCCTTAGAGAGAAACCAAAGATGTGATAAGAGACGTTGATTCAAACTATAACAAATTAAAATAATGTCTGTAATATTTAATTACTTCGTTATTACAATCAGCGGTTATAATAGGTTGTCGTTTGTGTTATGAATTATGATTAAAAGTTGAGTATTATTAATGGTGAATTATCATGATTTATAGGTGAGTGTGGTTTAAGAGATAGATTCACACGGAACCACCAACAATAAGATATAGAGATACTAACCGCGCCCCACTCACACCCACTACAGAGATACCACACTAAAACACTGACTTCTATTGTATATAAGTTTAATATAGTGAGCGTTCTGTCCAACAATCTCTCAAACTACCCCTCAACCCAAACATAAAACATCATCCCTCCTCAACTAATAACACTTTAAACTGTTTAAATATTATTTGTAGTTAGTGTGTGTTTAATATTTCGATCAGTTGTCAACCTCATTCTCTCTAGCACTATTGCCTCTCTGAGTGATAGATAGATATGTAGATAGACCTTTTTCTCAAACTTTTATAAATATTTACAGAGATATATAGAGAGAGAGAGATAGTATGTATGATGGTTTGTGTAATTTTATTGTCTTATGAGTGCGGATGTGAGCTGAGATGGTTGCTTTTTGAGAGTGAGAGAGAAGTGTAGTTTGAGTTAGTGTTTTTTATTAAAGTTTGTGTGTAGTGGTGAGTGGAGGTTTGTTTTTTTAGAGAAGTTTGTGGTTTATTTGAAGGTATTGTGGGATGGTTCGTGAGTTTGTGTGAGAGATCATTGAGAAAATAGAGGAGAGAGATAGAGATATAGATAGCAAGAGATCTTATATGATGGTATAGTTAGTAGTTAGAGTACCGTTCTATTGGGCTCGGTAGTTTTGTTAGGGTCTATCTGATTGTGGCTATGAGCTCTATAACTGCTGAGGTAATTTATTGTTTTTGATGGGGAGTTCGCGCGTCGCGCTCTTGTGTGTGTGACAAACCTAGTTGAATTTCTTTGTGTGAGTTATTCCGCTTTGTTTTTATAACTTATGAACATTGATATTATCCTAGATAAAGGTCTAAACAACCTGAGCTTAAATGATCTAACGATCTATTAGGTTTTCACATTTACACACAATCTAAATCAGACAATTACACAAGATAATTACAATAGAGATTTGCACTTGATATAAGGAGAGATGAGAAAGAAGAGATTGGATCACTTGAAACAAGATCAAACAATGTTAGTGATCAAGAGACTTAGAGAGAGAAAGAATGTTTTTAGAGAGAGAAAGTTGTCTAAAAAATTCATGCTAAGAGAAATGTTTTTCTGCCAGAAATAGAGCAGTATTTATAGACATGATTTCCAACGGCTAGCTGGCGGCAATCCGAGATATATCTGGGGGCCGCCACTAGACTACGCTCCTATTTTTGTCTTTTTATGGCAAATGTTGTATCTGGTATTAAAGCTTCTATTTTGGGGGGAAAACCATATTTAAATTTTATTATTTAAGTTAAACATTTTCTTTTATTAAAAAGTGTTTATACTATATTTTATTTTGTAAAAATACTTTTGTGGAAAATGTAATGGTTAAGAGAAAATATATTCTTGATCACTAATCACGTTTAATGATTTGTTTGTTCATACCTTAAGTGATTAGTCTTAGAGTAGAGGTGGATTTTTCTCAACGATTTTAATAAATTTGTAAACGGTTTTTTTTTTATCGTAATTCGTTTTTAATTTTTTTATTATCAAAATCGTTTGACGAGGTCATAAATATAAATAAGTTTGAGACATTATTTGTTCATTAATGTATTAATAACAATTTCTTAAAAACATTATGATTATTATTATTTTACGGCTTGTTTAAAAATGCTCTGTTGGCATACAAACAATATTTTCGTTACTTTATTACTAAATTAGGATTATTATTATTAGCGTGTGCTTTGTAGTGGTTTATAATTTAACAGGAAAAGAGAAAGGCGCGTGTTCAGATAACGCGATGTAAAGATTTCTACGTAAGTCAATTATAGTATAAGGGAGTATTATTTCACTTCCCTTTTTATCATTCTCTATAATATTTTTACATTTGAGACTATGCTCTATTTAGTATGGGGGAGAAATAAATGGAAAAGTAAAAGACTTTATAAAAAAAATATAAATTAATATGTGGTAAATGTTTGAAAAAATAACATTTTATTGATACCTCCTAAGAAAATCTGATTGGATTGAGATCATTACTATGCATATTTATACCACCCCTATAGAAAAAAAATTTATGAGGATTTGATAGTATAGAGATTCGTTGGTATACACCTTTGATACTATGATTATTTTTTATCTTAGCTTTCTTGTTAACGGTTTAAATGCAATTAAAGTGGGTCTCATCCGTCGTTACGCCTGTGTATTTGTAGTTTGTCGCCTTTTCTGGTAGCATTGGTATCGTTTTATAATTCTATGAGTGTGCGGTGATTTTTAGTTCTAAACTTAGTGCTTGAAATCTTTACGATGACCGCCGTAGGAAACACGTTCGCGTGTTGATAAATATTTTACTGACTTAAAGGTGAATATAATATATAAATATAAGTTATACAATTATTTTTGTTTAAAAATCATTTTTAATTAAAATTATCTAAAATTTTTCCGTATGAATTGAAGGCGTGAATGTAATATCGCTATTATAATAAAGTGCGAAGGTTGCAAACTTCTAAGTTCGTTTGAAGTAGTGTGCTTATCCTAAGTATGGGAGGTGGAAAGAAGTTTCTTCAAGTTAGAGTAAAATAAGGCAAAATAAGCCAAAGTTCTAAAAAAAGATAAAAGGAAGCGATGAAGTAAAGGAATTGTCTATTACATTTACGGATAAGGTGGATTATGATTATATTATAAACCTTTTTCGACAAATATGAAATATAATATAACTAAATAAATTACCTCTTTTGATGTTTATATTTGGTTCTTACGCCATGTAGGTGAAGTTTAGTTTCTTGTACAAGCCTATGGTAATTTGAACATTTCATAATGAGCGAAAATCATTATGACGTGATTTTGGTTTGCTATCATTTCATTAATTGAGCGAGTGTGAACATAAAAGTATCTATAAAAATTCATGAGTTGCTTTGAAGTGTTATCTATGCTTGTGATCATTAATTTGTTTTATTAAAAAGAAATACTTTCGCTTTTGATTGCTTGAGGGCAAGCAATAAGCTAAGTATGGGAGGATTTGATAACACTCCAAATATACATAAAATATCCCTCAAAAATGTGTGAGATATATATGTTAACACGTGAAATATTGCACGTTTGGTTGCTTGTTGGTGTAATAATTGTTTCAAGACCGAGAATGACGAAAAGGACTAAAAAGCGTAATGATATTTCGCTAAATACACTAACGTTCATCAAGAGAAGGATCTACAAGAGAAGACTTAATGAAAAAAGCCAAAAGTGCAACGCACTTTCATCAAGTGCGGCGTACTTGAAAGCAGGTTAATGCAATTTAATTCCTAGGCCAAGTGTGACACACTTAGCGCTCTAATACTCAGTGCGGCGCACTTCTTCGTCCTGACAGTAGTGTTACTCCGAAAAAATCATTATGTTGGCAAATGAATTATGCAAACTTCACTCCTTTTCAATCCCACAATGATGCACTAGCCTAAACTATTAATAGAGCTAGAATGAGAGGTCAATCACTATCTCATTCATCTCATTCCACTCTATTATCTCTCAATCTAAGTAGTTCTCTTTAGAAGGAAGTTGTAGGAAAGGTTAAAGATTCCCTAGGATCTTTATCATTTCCAGGTTATAATCATATAAGAAGTTAGAATTCAGGTCAAAGAAGGTTTGGAAAAGAGTAGTTACTAGTTGAAATTTTGGATTACTATTGTTTCATTCGAAGAAAGTTCTTGTAAGGAAACCATATAAATTTCTTGTAGAATCGGTATACACACGTTTATGCTTTTGAATACAATGTTTTCTGAATCTATTGTGCTTGTTATGTGTTTTGTTTCCATGATTATGGAGTAGTCTATCAAGTTTGTTTGGGAAATCATTCGATGGGAAGTATGGTCAAACTTGGATAAATTAATGATTTTTGTGATTAACAAATATGAACTTGATGTTTTTATACTTGGATCTTTAATCATCATTTGATCACCACTTAGTCCGGATATAGGTCGAAATACTCCGACTTCGTGCTTGGTTTCTAGTTGTTTGTCTATGAACAACTCGATCTTAGCCTTGTGAGGATTGGCTAGTTAAATAATCATTAACCCAAGGATAAAAAGATTTTTAATGCTAACCCTTGCTAACGACTTGGTTGAGCTAGCTTTCATATTTATTATTTCCAAAACGTGAATCGAACTTAAAGCATTTTTCATAATTGAAAGTAAAGGCCGAAAGGATTTTTCATTATAAAAAATAGACAATCTTTTAAGTAAACTACCGGTTTTCTCAATTGATTATGCTAAAATTCATGAACTCGTTATCTTCCCAAGTTTGTTCTCATTCACTCTTGTTTCCCAAATAAGCATTATTTTATATCTTGAATTACACCTTTATCTTTAGATTATGACAGTCTATAAGATAACATTTTGGTAAAACGTTTCGACTTTACTTAGAATTACCAATCCCGTGGAACGACCTGGTCATACCTAAAAAGATTATACTACATACGTGGGTTATACTTTAACCCTTGTGTTTTCGTCTAATCAATCGGTATTTTTAGTCTTATAAATTTAATGCTTTTGAAACACATCAGGTGCCTACGCCTCATTGGATTTGTTTAGTTTCTTGTACAAGCATATGGTAATTTGAATTAATCATGTTCGTGCGATGAGTGATTTACTTACAACATTTACTTCACTATATGAGCGAGTGTGAAATTAGAACTATCCTAAAAAAATCGTGAGTTGCTTAGTTGCGTTATCTTCAGCTTGTGATCATTGATTTGTTTATTCTTTACCTGTAATAGAGTCTATAGCCAAAAGAGATCAATATATAAATCTCATCAGGACACTTTTCATGATAAACACTTGTTGTTCAACATCTAGAACACAAGTGGTAACAAAGAGTTGTATGCATTATCCTTGTGATTATGCCTGAACATTCAGAGTGATACTCTTTAGTATTTCACAATGACGAATGGAAATCCTTCCAGTGTCAACATCAAACAGCACTGCGGTAGGTGACTTGCGAGATTATATGTTAGTGCAAATATTACGATATTTAATCTATAGGATCTCTTTATGTTTTGGTGATGACAAACATGCTACTTGTAGTACGTAACGTAAAGTACATAAGTGATGACATCAAATAACGTTACTTTTATAGCATTATTTATCCCATGTAAACTACCCATTTTGTATAATTATTGCGTGAATTGGTACTTAATTGCTTGAAGTTGTTATTTTCAGTAATTATGGAGTACTTTGTGAAGATTAGCTAAAAGGCACGCATTTTGGAGCATAAACGAAGAGTTCGAGAAAGTCTACTGATCTAACAGCCAATACGCCGTATTATTCTAGACTTATATGACATGTCCAAGATTTGTCGAATTAAAAGACCATTGCTTGACTTTGAAGAATACGCCATATCCACATATCCAAAGACTACGTCGTTATTATACATTTGGTCAACAAAGAGAAAACTAACTGGTTTTTTACATAATACGCAGTATCTATCAAGATGATACGTCGTAATTCCGTGAATAACTTCAATATAACCACATGGATTGAAGACCCAATTTGCCGTATCCAGAAGCCTCTATACACCGTATCCAATGTTTATTATACTAGAAGATTCTGGAAGATATCAAACGTGGTCCTTTCTCTAAGAAATCCCCAATACGCTATATCCCACATCGCCCGATACGGCGTATCAATCAATTTCCATAATCTATAAATAGAAGACCCTAAACTCAGTTTTAGGTATGCAAGTGAATCCCTAAACCACGAAGTCGACCAAGAGATGAATAAAGGAGCATAGAAGGTCAGAAAATAGCCTCAAGATCATAGGAAAACTCTTGTAATCTTTGCGCAACCAAATACGCATTCGGTTAAGGATCCTTTTCTTTAATCATTCATATATGAAACCGTGTGTATATTTACAATGACTATTGGCTGATACCTTTAGGTATCAGCCATGTTTATGAAGATCTAATATTTAGTTTCTTTATATCGGTTGCTTAATTTATCATTGATTGTTGATTATGTTTATCAATTTATATTTATTTACGTGCTTAAGTATGCGGCCTATCATTTAACTGGGCCTAGTCCTACATATTTAATACGTTGCAACTTTGGTGTTGTTTGGGCATAGGCTAAGAGTCTGGGATAGCTCTCCATATTGCAACTTATATATCTAGAATCATAGGATCACAAATATTGACCTATCTTTACTAATGGTTTATGTGAGCTTAGTTAGACTAGCAGGTGACCCTAGGATCAACAAGTATGTTCTCGTTCCATTGGTAAGGACTCAGACAGTGGACTACTAGTATATAAAGAGCCGTTAAACAGTAAGTGGGTAAAGTCTCCATGAGCTAGGGTTTAGTAAGAGCACCATTATTAATCTCCTAAGATAGATTATAATCAACAAATGCTTGCTTTATGCGGATGCGTCTAATTGTGACAGGATTAGCGTGTCTAGGTCTTAGGAAGAAGTACCGCCTAAGTCTAGGAATGATATGCCCCTTCGAGATAAGACAATCATTGCACTAATAAACAAACATGCGTTTTATCGGATTATTCATGGTTGATATGTTTTCCTTACATTAGCATTTGACCGCTCCTCTTT
This sequence comes from Tanacetum coccineum, assembly GCA_026074375.1. Lineage (NCBI taxonomy): Eukaryota > Viridiplantae > Streptophyta > Magnoliopsida > Asterales > Asteraceae > Tanacetum > Tanacetum coccineum. The sequence goes on from BQNB010086760.1 coordinate 26,637, forward strand.
CGTTTGTTCATCTTCTTGGGTGTGTTTATTTCTTTACTTGTCATCAAAACCTTAGGTTAGATAACTAAACCGTGCCAGTCTCTCAGGCTAAAACCCCCCTTTTCATTAGCTTAGGTTTAACATAAATTAGATTAACTTAGTACTAACAGAGATAACTAAAATACTGATAGAATTAGGGATTAACTCTCTCGCTCTTAGTGATCGACACCCTACTTACCACGAAACTCCATCTGACCGGGTAAACTGCCCATTAAAGTGTTGTTTTTAGGTATAATTGGCATAAAATAAATAGTAAAACTTGATACATAAATAACACCTACACAACGACACATCAACGTGATGTTCATAACAACAAATATATGATTTGTGATGAACAAATAAATTCGAAGGCACTGTATTGCATGTTTATACTGTCAAAGGACCATAAAACTAAATGAAGGCATACGAAAACTAACAAAAACATTGATTCATTCGAAAAATTATTTTATTGTGACTTGTTTTTAGTGATCATAAAATGCTCATCGTCACTGGAGAAATTGAGGTCAAAGACATTATCATCACTTCTTTCGTGCCCAACTTCATGTAGTTGTTTAGTGCATCAGCTTTTTTTTATCTTTGAGATAATTTTGTTCCAATTCCCGTGATAACATTGATAGGCATCTTTAGTTTCTATAAATAAATAAAAAAATCGAATTGAAACATATATGATACGGTTATATCAAAATTTCCTTAGGTGTATTAAAAAGTGTAAGTACATCATCATACCTTCTTTTGTTTAAGTGATAAGTTGATTGCCAGAATTCCATTACATTCTTCAACTGTGAGAAGCCGATGAATGATTTGATTTTCCATTTCCATCTTTATAAGTGAAAGGTGTTACTGATTCGTTGTCAAGTATAATATATATATATATATAACAAGGCAAATTTTTGAACAAATTACCTTTGACCAAAGTAATAAGTCAAAATTCACAAAGAAAATCAATATATATATATATATATATATATATCCGGAAGTATAATGATATTCCCGTAGTATCGTTCTTACCGTTCGAGGAATAGCAATGGAGATGAGAGTCGGTTTGATATTTGATGTTTGAATATGACAAGATTTTGATTGGTTTTCTAATTCTACGGGAAAAACAAGTAAGGCAATCTAAAAACGAAAGTAATTAAAACTAAAACACTAAAAACGATAACGGGATTCAAATCCCGTTATTTAAAAAACTAAATCCTAGAAATTTAACCCTACGAAAGCAAAATTAATTTTTAACAATCTTAAATGATAAAAGAAATTTAAAAAAAAAGAATTATATTTTTTTGACTTTCATTTTTTTATTATGAATTAAAAATGGTTTTAATATAATTAAATATTAAAAATACTAAACTATTTATAAAAAATCTAAAAAAATTACGAAAAGTGGCTTGAACTAAAATAATCCTAAGAAAAATAACCAGGGTAAAACA
>BQNB010086761.1:0-25090 GCA_026074375.1 Tanacetum coccineum
TTCGTTAGATGGAATTTTTTGTCAACAATGTACTTGCAAGTCTTGTGGGAACGGTGCTCATATTGTTTATAATTGTCCACCAAAAGCTCTGATTATCTCTAATTCAGAACAATGCAGTCAAACCATTAATGAGCTCCCATAGACTTTGCCAAGTGTTCATCCGACATGCAATTATGAAGATGAGAATTCATTCACTTATGATTCCAAACTAAATTCTTTCAATGATTTTCCAAATGTTCTCACCCACCCTCCACAACTCTAGTTTGAGACTTACTTGTGTGAGTTATGTGGAAATAATACTCATTATGGTTATGATTGTCCACCACAGTTCCTTCCACAAAATTCTCAAAGTTTTTCTCAACAGTATCTTTGTTGTGAAAATTGCGGGGGCCCTCATGAAACTTTTCAATGTCGACCAATAAATGAAGATTATTATGAGCAAAATTCTTGCTATTATCCTAATTCTTTTGGTTTTGACCAATATCAACCCCCCACAATATACCGTCAATCATCCAATCTTCAATGCTCAAAATGAGTTTCTCAATTCTCAAAACAAGCTTATGGAGCAAATGACATCCATATGTAATATGGTTGGTCAAATTATGCAAAAGAAGAAGAAGAAAGGCAATTGTGGAAGAGCAAGCGCTAAGAGAGGATATGGTATCGAGGAAATGATCATGAGCAGCCAATTGGGTTAATACAAAATTAAAGAAAATCACGAATGATATGGGTTTAAAAAAGAATTCACGGCGAGAAGATTGATGAAGGAAAACGAGAGAGATTGTGAGATTATAATTCGATAAACTTAAAAAACAAGATTTTAAAGAATATGTGGCAAGCTGAAGTTCGAAAAAAGGAGCAATCTTACAATGAAGTACAGTAACTCTGCTGCCAGCTTAGGATGGCGACGCATGCAATCTATTCCTTCGTGACGAACGAGGATTGATTATAGATATAATACCACAAGAGCAATTAAGAAAATTCCCTAAGGAAAATTCACTCTTAAAAATTATATATAATAAATATTTTATTGTTTAAAATATATATATATAAATAAGTAAATATATATATATATATATATATCTATAGTAAACGTATATTTAACCGGAGAAGTATGATTCCCAGGGTACGTTTTCCCCAACGCTTGTGAAATTAACAAAAACCGCGCTTTAAGGCTTTGATTATGATTTGAAATGAGAAGAAAAAGATATTTTTGATTTGATTATTCTAAAACTACTAAAAAAACAATAAAAATAAATTAAAACATAAAGCAAACCAAAACAATTAAACTCAAAAACAATTAACGGGCAACGAAGAAAACGCGACAAATAAACAACTAAGGAAAAATTAACTCCTACAAGTGCAATTAAAATTTCTAAACCTAAATTAAGTTAAAAGAAAATTCTAAGAAAAAGAATTTTTTTTTGATTTTAATTTTAAACTAAAAATTCACTTAAAACAAACTAATTCCTTCTTTTATTAATTACACTTAATTCACTAAACAATTTTACAACCTTAACAAAGCAATATAAAAATCTACTCACCTCAACGAACTACATATCTATAATTGAGATCTAGTACTCTAATCAACAAAAGCAAACATTTTTTAAGCTAAATAAACTAATTAGCATAGAAAAGAGAAAAGAAGTAGAACCCGTTTGTCGAAACCAATGGAATATAACACCGCCCGCTCGAATAAACTTAATTAAACGTTTTAAGTTTTAGACTTTGTTAGTTTTTATTTAACTAATTAATCAATAAAGTTTTGAGCTTTATTAATTAATAAGATAGGTAAAAACTTAAAAAGCTTGGAATCTAAATAGTGAAACTAGTTTATAAGAACCATAAGCTCCTCGCCTAAGTGTAGAATAAGATCCATCAACAATAAGACAAACAAAGTTATGATAAACAAGATATATTAATAAGCTACTAAAAATCCTAAAGACAATAAGCTAATAAAGATTAAAACTTTAGATCTAGATCCACCCGAAACTAAGGTGTTCAAACAAGTGAACGCGGATCGGGTATTTTTAAGGAATAGATCTAAGAAAATAAGCCAAAAAGCAACAAACTTTATGCTAGAAATTAAGCTAAAAATATAAGACCTATTATTTTTAGATCTAATCCACCCAAAACTAAGGTGTTCAAACAAGTGAACTTGGATTGGGTATATTTAAGGAATAGATCTAAGAAAATAAGCCAAAAAGTAAACAACTTTAAGCAAACAAAAAAAATTAAATAAGCAATTTGAAAACTTTAACTACTAAAAAGCTTTTAGATCTACTAAACTAAATAATGAGCTCTCGAAATCAAGGGTGCTCAAGACTTAAAGAATAAGCCGAGTAGAAGACTCATGACACCCTTTTTAGCGTTCGAATCGAGCATAAGAAAGAAATAAGCTAAATAAGAAAAGAAAATGAAAATAAGCAAAAGCTTATTTGGATAATATGAGCTTAGATCTAAATCAAATAAGCCAAAGGAATGCTTATTTGAAGTAAGAAATAAGCTAGGAGAAAACTAGAAGCAATAGTAAGCCATAATTAGCTTAAAAAGAAAAGAAAAGAAAATAGAGGATTAGAAAAAGAATAAGCCATAAGACAATAAGCACTTCAATCTTCAAAACATCTTCATTAATAAGCTAAAAAGTGATGATTACAATAAGCTAATTAAGCTATAAAAGCTTTTACAATAAGCTAAACTAAATTACACTACTACTAAATTAAATACTACTCTCTAACTCTATTTTCTATCTCCCTTCTAACACCTTTGAGCTGCTGATGCGTGCTTCATTATATAGCCCAAAGTAGGTGGGGGTATTTTCGTCATTTTAGGCCTCCATCCACTCATATTGCTGGATCTAGGGGTATTTTGGTCTTTTTGCGCTCCACCAACTGCCTCATTATTGCCATAGTCTGACCTCGTACTGACACATGCCTACCCTCTCACCTGACAAATACACCGCGAGAGGGCCACGCTTTCACAACTCTGGATTATTCACCCGCACTAGAACAATAAACCTCGTACTGGACATAGTACTGCCACCCTCGTACCTGCCCCACCTTGTACCACGAGGACTGACGCTCTGCCACCTAGGACTGACACCTCGTACCTCATATTGACACACCTGCCATTTGACACTCAATCATTAGTTGGCCATGTGTCACCACCTGAGTGGTGCTACGTGGCATGTTACTATTCCGCCGCCGACCGGTCAACCGCCGCCGGACCACCGGTCAACGGTGGTCAACGGCGGTAGTCAATGGTGGTCAACGGCGGTCAACGCCGCCGGACCACCGGTCAACGGCGGCGGTCAACGGCATCGGACCACCGTTGACCACCGCCGGACCACCACCGGACCACCGGTCAACGGTGGCTGACCGCTAGTCAACCGGCGGATCGTGGGCCGGGTCAGGTCGGGTCATGGGCCGGGTCGGGTTAGGGGCCGGGTCGGGTCCGCCACGTGGCATCTACGTGGATGCTGACGTGGGAATTTAGGGGATGAAAACCCTCATGCAGAATCGAACTAGGGACCTTTGATATAGAAGCTAATGCTCTAACCGGTGGGCTAGAGCATAGTTCTGATTATATTGTGCAAAAGTTTATATAAGACCCTTAAATTACTTGGACCAGGTTTATTAAAGATAAAAGGTTCAAACATGGACAAAAAAGGTTCATAATAAAAAGGTTTAAATATGAAAGGCCGGTACCAGGAATATATTCGTTAAGGAACGCGTAATTTCGTGCTCTTTCCAATGGAGTTGGATCAGGAAAATAACGACTTCATTACGACCTACGATAAACATGAAAACGTCGTCAAAAGAAGTCACCCAAAATGAACGTTTTAGTGCTTTGTTTTCAATCCAATGTACCTGTAAGATATAATAACACAATACAAACATAATTTAGCAACATATTGTATCATATTTGTTGAGTGTTTTAGTCTTTTAATTATGCAATTTTCTCCGGGGTACTAATGATGTGGTGTTTTAAGCACATATCAAAATTCCCCCCCACACTAAGCCCATTGCTTGTCCCATACCCAATGTAAAAATAAAAACAAAACGCCCAAAATAGAATATATTAAATCCCCTTTTAAATTATGACCCCTCAATCAATTCAAACAAGAACAAAAGAGGGTCCAATTAAGAAGGATTCAAAAATCATATATGATATTTCAATAGCCCTCCCGTTTTAAACCACTTGATTTATAATAATAAAAACAAAGATACGAATGTAAATAACATTATTTAAAAGTCTTTAAAATGGGAGTGTTCGTCCTCCCTTGATCTTTCACAATCCCAAACTAAGCTTAAATACACGAAATCATAGTGTCCATAAAGAATTAGATGCTAACACTACTCATGAATGCTAATTGTGCAAGTATAACTTTAACTTTTCGCATCCCATTATTTCTAATTTCCCTCTAAGGAATTTTTTTTATTGGTGACAAATAAATATGTCCTTATTTAAAATAAAATAACCCGGTTTAAGATCAACAATAGTTTGAAAATCGCATTTCCTAAATAAACGATATGGTGAGAATAAAGTCCACATTAAAGTTCTAATTTCTCATGATTACAGTATAACCATTTTATATCATCCACAACATACTCAACTACGAGCCAAAGACGGAGTCTTTATTTAGATAACCCGAGTCGAATTTGGCTTTATACTTATTATTAATGCAACTTATTAAACCACGTCCTTTAGAAGGCTGCAACATTGGCTGGAGCTCGCAAGAGCAGCAAACATATTTTCGACCTCGTAATTTCCATCGACCATTTAGAAGGCTGCAACAACGGATTGTGAGCCGGGCAAGTATGAGTAAAAAAACAAACTTTTTTATCAGTCTCAGGATATTACTAATGTGCTTTATTTAGAACACTGCAACATCGGTTTGAGCCGGCAAATGCAGGTACACTTTATTAAGGCCCAGGCACAGTTTTTTTTATTATTACCCTCCACCCTGTAAACGACTGCACATCGGTATGCGAGCCGTATAACATAGATCCAGAAGTCATATTCGGCTTTGGTATTATAAACAAATTTTATTTATTAGCTAAATTTCAAGTCCTGTGTCTTTTCAAAACAACTGCCCACATTGGTATTCGAGCTGAACCATGGTGTCCAGGAGTCTATTTCCCCAACAACACTGACAAAACATCGATTTGTACCGTTACTTCCACCATAAGGAATCCTCTACGAAGTGATTAAATACAAAGAATACGCAAAAACCTAAAGCAACTTTAATTTATTCAAACAATTATATAGCGTTGTAAGCCGGGTGGGAGTAAAAAGACACCATTCAACCTCTATGAGCTCTAAAGAATATCCAACTACACCACTGCTTAGCATCAACTTATATTTAACTCTATCATATTTCGTTCTTTGCAAAATTTTAAAATTAAGCAAACGCTTAGTCTCGAAAGCTAAGGGGAAAGCTAGAGTGTAAAACTCGGTCAAGTCAAAAGCTACCTAATTCTACGGGCCTACTTATTACTAACATTTTTATATTTTCATCATTTATTTTATAATATATATATATATATATATATATATATATAAAATTATTATATATAAATAATATATAATATATTTTTTTCATAATAAAAAATAAAAAATTAAAATTTTGTCAAAGAACAGGGTAGCCGTGGGAACACAAATAGGCACAAGTAGATCATATTTTGATATTATAGAAATCCCCCCCACCTAGCCCCCTTATAAATCGTAACATTAGCCCAATGTTCAAAAATATCAGGTTTTACCCCCACACTTAGGAACGAAAAAGGAAAATGCTTGGTATTCCAAGTGTGAAAGGGGAAGCAAATATATAAGATCAGGATTAAGGATTCCAATATAAACAGAAGATCGAAGACCGAATCATTGAAGGATTGAAAACAAGCACGGGTCTTCACGATCTTAAGGAATCCTGCAAAAACGGTACCACAAACCATAGAAAGAAACACGCCCCCACACTTGAGTTATAAAATCACGCACTTATTCATTAGTATTACTAAATAAAATACTATTACTACTAGGATAAGCATGGGTTGCCACCCACGAAGCGGCTTGTTTTTGGTCACCGAGTCACAAGCTCGACTCGATCCCTGAATTAAATTGTCCTTAGGGAGAGCAATACTTAGAACAAGAAACTTTCGTTGAAAATGCCACCGGCTCTAGATAAGAAAATGGAAAGGTGATGATGTCGGGGTCAAAAATGGTGTCTTCACTCCCGAAGGAGAGAAATGAAGAAAGAAAGAGAATGAAGGTCAAATCTTAAACAAGGGTGGGAAAGGTGGGTAAAATATCGGCCATAAAATCATGCGGTTTAGAAACACATTAAACAATTTGGTTATCAAAATACCCACTTCGGGTTCAAAACATGGAGGAGGTCGAGGAGCTGACGGGTTGTCTTGATGATCAAGGTTAGGTGACTCATGTTCGGGAAGGAAAGTAGAATTATCTTCATCTTCGGAATCATCATTCTCAACACCTGGTGGAATTAAATCATCTGGAACGAGGAATATATCGATCTCTTCTTGAACGGGGTCACTATCCTCAACGGGGATAAGAGATACGGGAAGAGACTCGATAATTGAACTTGGATTAGCATGAACATTTTCCTGTGATCGGGAAGTTGAAATCTCACAAAGCAATGTCATAAGACTAAGATATTCCTCATGCTCTCTAGCAATCCTCGAAGGAAGTGTAATGATTTCTCCGGCGAACTCATGGTGAAGAGGATCATTCCTTTGAGAAAAAGTAATCGAAGTATTATGGATGGATTCATTTTGTTTTGGTTCATGATCGGAAATTACTTCAGGAGCGAGATTATGGGTGGTATCATCACTAAGCAGACTCTCAAAAAAAATTACGTCTCTTTCTGAATCGTAATATCCTTCCTCAAAATTAGAAGAAACTTTCATGGCTAGAAAAGCATCGATCTCATCAACTTCTGGATCAAAACACTCAACCTTATCGGACAAAGGTGTGTTAAGTAAAACTGGCTCATCGGAATTTGAAACGTTGAAGTTCTATTTATACTAAAAAGAAAAGAAAATTATTATTTTTATTATTTTTTTATTTTTTTTATTTTTTTTTATTTTTGATTTTCTTAAAAGCGTAACTTTCGAAAACGAAAGGTTCTCCAAAACACGATCGACAAACTTCAAACGAGAGAATCGTAACACAATTCCCTGGCAGCGGCGCCAAAAATTGATTCGTAGAATCTAACACACGTAAAAATATAATATATAATACTATAGAAAATTACCAATTTACTCTTGAGAACAAAGGTAAAAAGGAAATTTTTTAAAATATATATAATATAATACGTATATTAACCGGTAAGTGATTACCGGGTCGTATCCTAAAGATATGTGAATTGATACCCTCGATTCAGTTTGGACAATGTTATGAATAAATTTCAACTTTTTGATTGATTTTCTACGACTAAAAACAATAAAATAACAGATTTAACAATTAAGCAGGAAAAACAAATAACGAGAAACAAAATTTAACTAAAAACGTAAAAATTAGACTTGCTAACATAAGCTAAACCTAACCTAATAAGCTAATATGAAAAGAAATGAGCAAATAGCACAAGCAAGAATGAGCACAAATAAGCACAGCAGTACTAACTTAGAGTTAGTACTGCTAGCTTTAAATTTTTAATGCAATTCTCCTCTCACTAACGACTAAATATATCTTATGTATTGTACTCTCCTTTAATCCTTAATTTCTTATGTAAACTGATTCTTAAACTGAAATGTTAAGCATTATATTGTAATACAAGTCCATAAGTCTTGAGGTATATCTAAAATAATTGTCTCCCTATCATAAGATTCTATGTAATATGCTAAGGATATGATAGCGTAAATCTAATGTCTCAGCACTAATCTTAGTACCTTACTTAAAAGTATTGTTATCTGCATTTCACGTGAGCTTGTGTGGGTTGAATTTTAATTGATTGTAGTTAGCGCTAATGACACTCTAGTTGATAGAATAGTGCTTCACTAATGTAGAATTAAGTAAGAGGGCACAGTAACTCAATTCACAATAGAAGCGCAGTTAAGACTAATCGTAGTAGTATATACTAGATTTCTAATGATCTAGAATTCATGAGAGTCATAAGAATGAAAGTCTTGCATAAGGTCTGTGTAATCTCTCAAGTAAGTCATTCTAATGAAAATCTATAGTAAGAACGCCGCAGAACTCAGTGTCAACCCAATCCTATTTTTGATCGAGTGTGTTCTGTTGAGCATGTAGTTATTATGTAGAGCTATTAGAAGCACAGTTTGTGTAATGAAAGTGCCTGACTAAGATCTTAAGATACTTTGTAGGTTAGTAGACTGACTTGATAAGTGTGTGTGGGTCGTCGCGATGAGAAATGCTTGTGTTGGAAAATGATTTTTCGAATAAATCAAATGATGATTTGATTATGTAAAAATCATTGATTGTAAACAACAAACGCCTTTTAGCTCTATAGTTTATCAATATTAGATCATCCGAATGATTTAGCTGTTGGAGTGTCTACTAAAAGTATCAAAAACGGTGTGTTATATATGACTATCAATATAAAGATGGTACATACAAATGAACGTAATAAGCTTATCATTTGATCATGAAAAGTGATCCAGAAATTGAATCATGTGATCTAGATGACCTGAGTAAGTATTTGTGTATTATGACAGTTTAGTCAATCAGCTAGAATGATAGATATTTTATAGAACTTTTTTCCTGTATAATGAATTAAAGCTAGAAGATAATGGGAGAGTTAGTAGCTCACATGTTGTGAAAGAAAGAGACCAAGATAGATACACTCCACACACTCTCATCCGCAAAAAATAATGAGAAATACACACCCTACCCCCCCCCCCCCCCCCCCCCCGCACCCCCCCCCCCCTCATCATATTTCCGTTGGTAGATGGTAATTGGACACAATTGACCTCATTAAGGACTTGAATCTAACTAGCACAAATGCTTTTATCAGAGCCTGAATGATTAGGACATGATTGACTAACAAGCTCTAATAATTCAAGATGAAGACAAGAGAACGGAATGTGAAGTGGAAATATTGACGTGGTAAGAGATTGTTAAGCTGAAGTATATGCTCTCTCAATAACTAAATAGGTGATACCATATGGTTATGCTACTATATTTTGTAGTAATCGTACGTGTGAATATACTAGTGTAGCTGTGCATAATAGCAGAGATTTTGGATAGTGGTTGTACTGGTGTTAGTTAGAAAAGTACTCTCTGCAAATGAGTGTTTGAAGCAAACTATAAGGCATACAAAGTATCAAATAGTGATGACGTAGGTTGACTTATTAGCTTGTGGTTGAAGTTGATCGTGATGTTGACGGTTGTGCGAATTTATGTCTAACCGCTATTCCGGATTACTAAAACACTATGTCTGTGTTTGGGACGAGGCTTTTAGGAGCTTATATGGGCTTAAGTTGCTAAATAAACGAGCATATAAAATAAGATTTGTTTTGTCACACATGCTTATGAAACTTTTTATAGGCCATAAGACTCCATAAGCTCAAGCCCATTGAAAGGGGTTTATGAGGCTTGTAGCTAGTCAAATTACTTAAATATCCTTAAAAACATACTGGATTATCACGCAAAAGCTGTGACTATTATCAAGAAGATGAGAGAAGGACGATAAAGATGATTTGAGCATGTCAAAAGGAGACCACAGTCATCACCTGTTAGGAGAATTGAGCCTATTACATTCGATGGCTTGAGGAGAAGGGGTAGACCAAAGCTCGGGTGGGAGGACATATTGAAGATCGACCAGAAGTAGCTTCTATTGTGTTGACTTCGCAATGAGACCATTTGAACAGACTTATGACATTGATGAAAAGTGTAAGTCATAATCAGCTCTGAATCGAATAGTAACTCCAGATAAATTAGTAGCGCAACTTATAACAGATCTTAAAACTGCTAAAAAAAAACAGTAATCACAATATAGATGAAATCAATAAGCTACTAGATACAACTTTAATATTTTTGTTTTTTATGAATTTTAAGACAATTAAGCTAAATTATTGCATTTTAGCCCTTGATTAACTAAAAACATATTATCAAATTAAGTCTTAATAGCATAATAACCCATTATAAAGCACAAATAGCAAGATAAGCAACATATTAGCATTAATGATACTAGATAATTTAAGACAAAAGCTTAAATGAAAACTTACTGTAACTTTAGCTAAAAAAAGTATCTAAGCGACTTATTGAAGCTTGTCTACAAGGCCCTAGTTAATCAAATGATAAGCTAGTAAAGGTACCAATATGTAGTTCATTCCAATGTTAAGCTCATCTTCCAAAAGTCCAATATCCATTAAGCAAAGGTAATTTATTGATTTTAAGGATTTAAGTAAATTGGATGACTGAATTAAGCTCAATTTAAGCTTAGAGACTCAAAGAGCTTGTATGAGATTATTAGTAGCTTATGAAACATTAGCAAACAACACAGTTGGAGATATGAGAGCTTAATAATGAAAAAGCTTATGAAAACGTAAAATGATAATTTTTAATCTAAAAACGGATTACCAATAATTTGGAAATTGAAGTTAAAATTAGTTTAAAGAGGAAAAATTAATTTAAAACTGCAAAATCTAGTATAAGATATTGAATACTAAAAGTTTTAAGAAATAAGGAAGATGATCATGTGAGAGTAAGGTATCTTTTTATTGCTGGTCAGAGAAGATTATAGTCCAACGTTGGTGCTACACAATCAACTATCATTCATATGCTCTTCATTCTCATTCCAAATGACTTGGATGATAATCTTGTCGCTATGGAGTAAGATTGAAGGGGCACACCGGATATTGCCAGCGTAGTAATCCGTGAATGTGACAGAGTGTGTGCTTCATTAAGTGTGAGTACAAATTAGACACAAACTCCAACATCATTCCTTTGTGTTTCTTTTATGATCCAGTGGTATATTCTTGAAGAGATCAATCCAATGAAATGCGTTTGGTGATGTAACGGATTTTGAATAGCTTGTACTAGATCCTCCATGAATTGTCCTTTTTGTCCTTTTAATTGGATGTGCCCCTTAGTATGATAAGATGGGTAAATTGGATGGAGACATGTGATAAGTGTTAACCACTTTACAACCGTCGTTTTATACTTATATGGAGGTCATTGACATTTGATTTGTTGTTGACCCGGGGTTGACTTGGGTTTGGGCCGGGTTATAATGGATTTGGGCTTGGGATATGGGGTAACAGGTTTTGGATATGGGATTTTAACAAATGTTAACTTTTGTTTTATAAATGTTAACGGGTTATCTGTGTAAAACATAACTAGGGGATTATGGACCCAATTTTGTAAATTTATGGATTTAGTGACGGTATCTGAGTTTGTAACTTTGAGGATTATTGTCCTTTAGTGGCCATTTTGACTTTGTTGACCAAGTTGACTGTGTCTATTTTCTGACAATAGCATTCCTTCCGGCTCTTTGCGTGCGTTCTGTTATTGTGTTCGTGTGTTGCTCCGGTTTTAAACGTTTCTTGTGGTTTTTGATTTATCACGTACTGTACATATAAACACAAAAAAAAACTATCTTTGCCATTTTATTTTGTTTGTGGTCTTTATTGGGTTTATTGTTGATATAAAATGGATATGTGTTTCATAAATATCAATTATTAGTTTGCATTTTTTATTATTAAATGCAATTAGTTAACTCTTATTTTTAGCAGATTTTCTAATTCTAATTTTGTTTGTAGGCCAAATTGCTGCGTTTGTTGGAAATAGCATAATCAAATGGGAAAGGGACTTACACTGGGTACAAAGATTTTTGTGATTACTGGGATTTTAACAATGCTTCAGGGGAAGAATATCCTTTATTAAAGGATCCGACATCAATTCAAGAAATGATGTTTGTTACCGACGAGGTATCCCAGCAGAATATGAAGCATCGTTGTTACGGGTATGTAAGCTATTCTCTCTTTCATCTTCATCATTCAGAAACCAGAAAATAGCATGACATTCGTACAGAATCACAAAAAAACATTCAATAAAAAGCAACCGTAATTAGTGACGCATTATAAAAATAGGCCTTCACTACGTAATCGACACGTTTTTTCGCAGTACGTAATACACCTATAAACGCACAGCTGAAAATAACGTTAACATGATAGGAGTCAACAACAATGGATTTAATACGTTTACTTTGCTTTCACAGAACATAATTCGGTGCTCGTTTGGTAGGCTAATAATGTTCAGTCAGTTAAAGTTTTGCAATATGTATCTCCTATTATGTCAGTTTAAAGTTACATCAGCGAAAAAGTTTCAAAATAAGACTACATAAAAAGTGGAGATTATGAAACACTAGTCTAGAATCCAAATAAGAAATAAGGCCCGGCTATATAAGCCGAAAATAAACATGAAGTGGGTTTTATTTTTGTGACTAAAATATGTGAAATGTGCTGATGCAGTGTTGGAATATAGTGGGTGACGGTACTATGATGCAGGGGATCTTATATTATGTTTGTGCTTTCCTATGAAGATTTTCTACCACAATGTGTCATGGGTGTGCTTGAAATTTGGTTTTTGTGTAAGATGGACAAGTGCGACACGTCGTTAGGAAATGCGAGAACCGCTATCCGTTGGGCTACTGATTACCTTCTTTTAGCTACCGCGAAACCCGACACTATCTATGTTCAGGTATGTGTATATAGATGTGAAATGTTACTTTGTTTTGGCTTATATAGTGGGCTTAAGGCTTATTTAGTTTTGGTTTTATGTTTCATAAGCTCACATTTTGTGGATTATTTTTAAACTTTTTAATCTAATGTATTCAGCTTAAAGATGAGATAATTAGATAATGAATTTATATAGTAATTTCACATTCCATAAATTATTGTATCTAACTCAGACCTCTGAGATGGTGTTTTGGCATACACAGCGATGAGAGCATCTGTTTTGATTATATGAAACTACCACAACAATTTATCAACGCAATAACATGCATAAAAAAATCATCCCTATTCAGCATGGAATTGAAGGTGGTAAAACGGAATGGTCAGGCGGGTTTGGTAATGGGTCGAAATATATAATGTTCGGTGTCATATTCTTTTTATGAATCCTTAGCATGTTAAATATGAATTATACGCTATATTGTTGGAATAAAAATCCTCTTTCTTTGAATAAAGAAATTTTGAGAGTATATAATTATGAATGTATGCATGAAAACCATGCTTTTCGGACCCGCTTTCAGGCATTATTTGACATTAGCTGTATCTTTAGCTAGTATAATTCCCGCTTTTTCAATTAGACAATAGCCATATGCCGAACAATGATTTAAGTTAGGACCTATGTGAAGTCACTTCATATGTGATACTTTGCCTGTCTGGGTAACATATCTATGTAACCAAATTCTGGTAAGAAAAGAAAAAAAAAGTTGTTGTCGTCATGCCTTTTTGGTTAACCTTAGATATGCATTAGATCCTTTCTACTTGGGAGTGCCTTAAATCTTAATGAGGCTACTATCAGATTTTCAAGATCATTTGTTTTGTTTTACAGTCATGAGAGTGCCTTTAGATTTTGTTTGGTCACTTCATTTAAGCCTTCGGGGCCACGTGTCAAGTCCCTACACGGACAATGTTTTGTAGTCTTATTTTCTTTGGTTCAGTTCTTGCTATTTTTATTTCATCTATGTTTTTTAAATTACCTCATCTTAGTTTTACAATGAGTAAAAGTAATTATGCATACATACATAATGCAGGTGGAAGCTACAAAGAAGATAGTCAAAGAATCCAATGTAACTGTTACGGGATCCCTTATCTGCCAAGTTGCGTTTTTCAGGTTAGCTGAACACATCTTAATTAATTTATGACTCTACCTCAGTTATGCGAATTCAGATATTTAAAAGTTCGTAATGATATGGTGAAAATGAAATTTAAAAGGTGCATACCAAATTCAAGAAACATACACTCAACATTTCCACTAAAAACAGTTTTTGTGAGCAAATGTGATATAAAATCTGCGCACAAAATATACAGTTTGACTACCTATGTCAAATAATGTAGCTGCTAGCTTCAAGGATAATAAGCACTCTTTAAGTTTTTTAAAGCCTTTTGTAACATAATATTAGTTTCATCATGATAATGTTGAGAAACTTGGCCATTTTCATGTTATACATTGAAACTAAAACATGATACAAGTAAATATTTAACCTTAAAGGAGATTATATAAATTCGAACACTATTTCTTGAAGTGCTTATTTTAAACAGCTAAGTACCTATTTATAAGCAAAAAAAATGCTAACCCAAACGCCCCTATATGGCTATATGGTCCAAGAACCTGTAGGAATTTATTCCGCTTTACCATATGCCGATTTGACATCAAATTTCAAAGTACATTAGTTACTATATTTTCTGTAGTTGTGTCATATGTAGTCAAATGGTATCTAGCATGATATTTTTGGCACAAAATATGGAGAAGACCAAAAGATATCGATGAAGCCAAGGTTTAAGTTTCTACGGAGGCCCAATGAGATAACTAATTTGATATTTGTTGTATGTTTATTTTTGTTTAGATCTTAGCTGTGGGTAGAGACTGATAGGATATACCTAGTCATAAACGAATTGCACAGGTCATATACATCATTTCTTTGCTCCTAAATAATCAGGATTCACAAAACATAACCAATGGTTGTCTGGTAATCACAGCTTTAAAACAGCATAAACACGTCCAACCACTACGTTTATGTGGTTTCAGGTTGGCTGATTTGAAGGAGTTCAAGAAAGTTACCGAGATCTATGCTAAATGCGAGTACAAAAATAAGTACAGTTCTAACAAACTGAAATAGAACAAATGTTCTTACACTGTTACTTACGATATATATGAGTAGCATTATGTTAGTTGTGAGGTATGATCATATAGATTGTTTACATGTTAGACATCATGATGCTCTTTCCTTCATGATTCTAAGCTGCATTACTGGTAACAGAATATTCTGTTCTTGCAGACTTTGCTCTGTCTGTGCATCCCGCGCTCTGTTCTCCTCTCAGAAAACTCAGCTGACCAGTTCATTGATGCTGTTAATGGGTGAGGTTTGTTTGCAATTGAATGCTGATTTGGCTAGGCTCTATTTACGTAGACGTTCTCATTATTGTATTTGTTATTGCCTATTTTGTTTAGTCTTTGTGTGGGGTTGTATTTCCTGCGGGTTGATATGTAGTAGCTTGTTCTGAATGTGTGCTTGTATGGCCTTTTATGTCTTTTTGATATTTGTTTATTGTAGCGTCTATTGAACATGTAATGCTTGATAGTGCTTTTTGTATTTTGTTATTGCATCATAGTATCCACGTCTATTTGATATCTTTTATATATATCCTATGTTAGTAATGTGTAGTAATAGATTCTCTCTAGATATACTAGGTCCGTGAATATAGACCCACCTCCTGCTTTATCGGAGCTAGTTTATGCATGCTGACGACTGACCTGTCTATGTGGTTATGCTGTTCTTGTATTTGTGTAAGTAACTATTAGATTTACTATCTGCTTTGTATGTTTAAGTTTATTAATGCATTCTCGATACTAAGTGTAGATATGCTCTAAACTATCTATTGACATACTTAAAATTATATATGAAGCAGTAAAATTCAGTCGCATGCGTCTAATGCCGCATGGTCTGCCTAAAAACTTGTTTGCTGTATCAAAGTGTTGTGAAATGTTATATATAGATATAAGAGGCTTAAGCAACGAGTTCGTCATCTATTCCCTCGACTTGATGTCATAAGAATCAATTCAGAGCATAGCATAGCATCATATCTGTAAATAAATTTGTATAGGAGCTACTGTTCATACTACACAAAATGATAGACACACCGATTTGGTCTAACTAGTTTTTATCAGTTTGTTTCTTATTAACTAAGATAATTCTCATGATCTCGAATATAGCTACATTTAGTGTGTTGCTTGTATTGCTCGATATTCAGGTAATGATACTTGCAAGTATGTGATAGAGCAAAATAAATCACTAAGGGTCATGCCTCTATAAGAGAGTTAGTGGTTGTTCATGAGTCGCATTGTGTTACAACATCTGATAGCTCGCCACTCATCTACCACTTTAGTTCCTCTTCACTTGCTCTTCTATCACCCAGTATCTTTAATGTACCCGGTCTTGCCTCTACTCTCCTAATATTATTTTTGTGAGTAACATTCGCCACTGCAACGATGGCTCTTAGACGACTAGAGTATAAAAAAATATATACTCTCCTTTTACTCGCCATTAAGTTTGTATTTATAGAACTGTCTAAGAAAATGTTCGTATACATTAGCATTTGATGCCATTGTGGTTGATTAACCACCCCCACGCTGCTTCTCTGTGCATAGCCCAGCCGCGTTCGTGTAGCGTGAGTTCGCGTGGCACCACAAGATGAATGATGCGTGGCTGCGAGTATGTTAAGCATAGTTGAGACATCATGAATGGCTATATCTTTTCAATTGGAAGAGAGTTGAGAAACTGACGTGTGAGCTTAGCCTACTGATATGGCTCGTTTCTAATTTAAAAGGCTTAGAAGCGACTCCGCTATGCTCGTGACTCCACTCTCTATATAATCATGTTGCTGACAGTTATAAAACCCGAATTGTTGACGCAGCCAATGCTATGAAAGCCACTGTGAATATTGTTATATAGTTGCGATCTTTTGTCTGGCATACCACGGTGCTGATCTTAATATCGTTCGTCGCTTCACATGTAAATAATGTGATTCGCCAATCAAGTGATTTGATAACTCATCATGTGCATAAACAAAAGATCGGAATCATCATGGGATCTACAATCGTAATGTGTATAATCGCACTCGAGGTTTGATACGTAATCTCAATAATTGTATAGTCTATGGTTTAGAGTTGAGAGTCAAATGAGACACTAATCTCTAAAGATCACGATAACAACAGCAATCAATTGTTGTTTATTCAACTTGTCTTTATTTCGGTTCTCGCAACAAATTGTGGGACGACTAGGTTACCGTGTGAAAACGCGAGTACATTTTGGACATATGACTCAAGTACTATACATTCTGTCGGTTGGTTATGTGTGGTGTTTGACTCTTTAGACTCTAATGAGTCAGTTCGTTCCAATACTGGTGTGTCACTCGACAACAATTCACCCCCTCTGACCAATAGTCGAGATGTGCCCCCCCCCCCCCCCCCCCCCCCCCCCCGCCCCCCCCCCCCCCCCCTCTCCCCGATCACTACACAATTAGCTACCTGATAGTCATAGTAGATTAGAAGCGTAACCACTCAGACCAATTCTGAAGCGCTCATGTGTATAGTTATTCGTTTAATTTGGATTTATGTCTACGACTCAGTTTTTAGTTCATAGTGCGTATTGTAAATCCGAATAAGGTGCCGTAAATAGGGTTATACGATTCGGTGCCATGACAGTCCAACAGGGTATAAGACGTCCAGCTAGGTAAAAACAAGCGTGACTTATTTCAAGAGATTATAGGTAGTTCAATCCTGTCATCTAGATGGATAGAAAGTCACTCCTCATGAAAACACAGGAAGAGAGTGACTACTATGATAAACTATGACGTCAACTAAAGAAGATGTCCACCATCAAAGACACAGGCGTTAGAGGACATGACGAAATGTCGTCACCCACATGCTAGGGAACCGTACATCTCTACAGTGTTTCGAAACTAGTA
The DNA here is from genome assembly GCA_026074375.1 of Tanacetum coccineum. Taxonomy (NCBI): domain Eukaryota; kingdom Viridiplantae; phylum Streptophyta; class Magnoliopsida; order Asterales; family Asteraceae; genus Tanacetum; species Tanacetum coccineum. Next base: position 17,676 of record BQNB010086761.1, read on the forward strand.
TAAAAACCTCGTAGTCTTGATCGTGATTCAAAAGCATATGCAAGCATTTACTGCCTAAACATCATTACACATTTATTACTATAGCCTCCTCGGCTCCCATTATACAGCCCTGTTCGGCTCATTTCACATACTTACTCTCACGCCCGAGCTTGGTCCTGGGTCAACACCCGGGGCGATGTTAAAGGGTGATCTTTCTTACTCAGAGAATGACAATGGATGGTAATTCCTTCCAACTAAGGAAAGAGGAAACGCTCCCAGAGAATGACTCAATGGCACGGTATTTACCTTAACATTTGGCACCATCCGTGGCGACCCGTTTATCTCATGTGCTACAGCTAAGAGAGAATGAGGGAACACATAGGGAGGGGGGCTGGACGAACGACTGACCGTTCGGAAGGGACTCCCCATCCTCTAAAAAAGAGCAGATTGAAAGGCACATTTCGGCAATAAAGTCCATAATCAATATACAACCGACAGAACAAGGCTGATTCGATACGTCTGGATTTGGAACAGATCAATTACTCAACGTCTAATAGAATTTATGACGGGTTCGATGATGGGGTGGATAAAGATGTCTGAATGCGATGGATAGACTTAAGATGCCCGTTCAAGGATCTATTAGAAGTGACCATAACACCCAGCTAACAATGTAAAAGGGATGACTCATTTGAAGGTTATTTATATTCGCTGTTGTCTCGGAAGTATTGTGAATAGTGACCGAGCCGAACAGTTCAGCTGGATAGTGAGGATGGGGTGCTACTGAACGAATGATATTTTAACATGGTTCTATGCGATCTGTTTAATATTAGATGTGCTTTCTTTGGTTAGGCTGATGCAAAATTCAGTGAGTATGGCCTCTTTGCCATGGGGTAAAGTTGTCGATGTGTGATGAAGTAACTATTGATGTCGGGTTGGAGCCAGTGGCTTGAGTTGGCGAGAGGCGCCCACTGAAGAGCATTCTATGAAGTGGCGGTGAGCAAGTAAGGGGAAGAACCATGTATTCCCAGCTGATACTCTAAGAAAGGATGGCGTGTTACAAGTGATGCCCCATGAGAATCTAAAGGTTGTGTGTATTGTCTTAAGTAAGGGACTTGAACGAGGACTCCGACCGTGCAGTCAATAGTATAAGATGGCCAGGTGGGTATACTGGGTCTCTGCAGGGGATGTGCCGTGAGGTCACGAGATCTCGTCCTTCATGGATTCAATAAAATCCCTGAACTAGCAAAGGGCTTCTCATAGCAACAATACCCAAGACAAGTGGATGAAATGATTGAGAAGGGTGGATGTATTTGTTACGAGCAGAGAAGAAGCGTTGTGTTATCGCTCCGCACGGAACTCCCACAGGGAGTAGTCGAGGGGACATTTACAGCGTTCGCTTGTATTATGTTCCGAAGGTCCACGAGTTTATCAGAGATTGACCTTTCCAACCTTCTCACAAGAGATAGAGACAATGCTAGTAGCCATAGAGAGCACGAACAAGTGTGAATATGATGTATAGAACCCTTTCAGAGGGATTGGAGATACAATTGTCAACGTGTGGGAGTATTAGGCATGTAGAGGGATGACAGAGCTCCCTATGTCCCAAAGAGACTCAAGCTCAACAAATGCTAGTGTCCTTCTTTGTACTTTCCTGGACTTTGATTTAAGTTTGTCTTCCGCCTTGAAGAAATTTTAGCTATACATAGAAAACCAGTAAGGAAGTGGCATTGTTTGGCTCCAGACCTCGTGGTTAAGCCTAGTTTAAGAACAGGCTTGACCTCCGATGAAATAATGTGGGTCTGTTATATCAGTCAGGAGGAAGGGCAACAATAATAAACGAATGGGATGGACGAGGGAGTAAAACCAATTGAAGCGATCGCGAAGCAGGGAATGGTGGAAGTACACTGGAGGTGAGGCGACCTAACGGCTAAAGAGTTCAGGAAGTGGGCGTCATGGGGTCATGAATAACCGCCCTACACTTTTCTCACCCAAGGATAAGCTATCGTAGTAGGTACCTAGAGCTGTGATGTCCTCCAAAGTGAAGAAACGCTAAATGTGGTTGATAGTTGTGGATCCGTCACTGGATGTGAGCATCAGAAGGTGGGGAGGATAGAACGCCCTATCACACGTACCCCGACACCCCCCCCCCCTAGGGGTTCATATCAGATTTGTTGGCTTCCGTATTGACCTCTAATCAATAGAGGTCGAAGTGGAAGGTTATATGGTACAGTTACAGGCGTTGTGTATGTGGTGAGGGCTATATCCTTTGTAGAGTCATGTTTTGAACATTGTTTGAAAACCTTGCCCCCGAAGGTAAGGGTTGGACTAGAGAAACAAAAATGGGGACTTGGTGGGTTTCGCAGGCGCAGGGGTGGAGAAACCATAGGGAAAATCGATCTGGATGTATGTTTTGGGAATTGAAGGTCTGACAGAAGGATGTCCATAAAATTTTTAGACTCGCAAAACTTTATCGTTCGCGCCCCCTCTCCCTACAACTTAATCTTGGGAAGACAGGGTTGAACAGCACTGAAGGATATTCATCGGACTATCCACTCAATGATTCAGGTTCCCCACTCGAACAGGAATGCAAACCTCTGGTGACCGGTAACGATAATCGCAGAATGACAGACTTCGAGAGGAAACATACATACTGACGGAGAAGCAACCGGAAGTCATATGAACGGACTGCCAGATGTAGAGGGGCAGACCTATGGAGCATACTTAACAGTTAATCCCTTCTTCCCTAGATCAAATTATTACCATAGGACGGAAGACTTTCTCCAGATTGCAAGAAACCAACTAACTAGACACTCCGAATGAAATAACATGGAGGTCTTCGCTTGGGAACCTTCTGACATGACCGGGGTGCCTCGAAAGATCATAGAGCACTTCTCAATGTTAATCCATCTTTGGAGCCGTTCTGCCAGAATAGCGAGGACCATTTTCTCCAGAAAAAATGCAAAGCGGTTCACTAAGGAGGTAGCCGATTGGGTAAGAGCAAGGATTGTAGCCCCAGTCAAGTACCCTAACATATATCTCTAACCACAGATCTAGTCAATGAATGTGAGGGATCATAGAGGATGTATATTGATTTTAAAAATTCTGAACTCCTGCTTATGCTCCATACGAGCTTTTATCCTTGCACTAGTATTGACTGCTATAGATAATTTTTCCCTTTTAATGTAATGTAGAATATGTGTTACGAATGTTTAAGTGTCATACTCTTCTTGTTTCAGTACGATTATGTCAGAGGAGTGCATGTTGGCTAGGAGCACAGTACCAAGTGGTTCCATTGTGTGCCTTCACTTAGATGGTACCACATATGATTCGCAAGGAGTCGATAAGATAGGCAGATGAGAAGATGAGGAGGGAAATAAAGCCTTTTACACAGAGCAAGCGGAAATACTGCTACATGAAGATGCCATTTGGTTTAAAAATGCAGGTGCACCTACCCAACGGTTTGGTTGACTCAACACGTTTCAAAGCCAAATAGGCAAGGAACCTAAGAAAAAGCATATGTGATGACATGGTATCAAAAGCAAAGATGAGATAGGATCTCCTGGCAGACATTGCAGAAACTTTCACAAAAGAAATTTGAAAGCAATAAACATGAAGTGATTTTCCCAAAAATAATGTTCGTTTGGTGTAGGAGAAGGCAAAATTTTGGGATACATGGTCACACATCGAAGGAATCAGGGCAACACCCCAAAACGTACAAAGAGCCCATATCGGATCTCATCTTCCCCAAAAACATGAATGGAATGCAATCAGTCTCAATGAACAGCTGGCTTCTTTAAATCGGTTCTGGCCAAGTCAAGCCGAAATGGGCTCTCCCTTTCTTCAACAACCCTCAAAAATATAACAAAGGAAATACAAACATGGGAGTACCGGGTGGACCCTGGAGGCAGAAGAGGCATTTTCAGCCAGATGAAGAAAGGCTGATTAATACTCACTTCCATCATTATACACGACCCATTTCCGAGGAGACACTGTTATGCTATACCTAGCTTTAGTGGCAAAAAGGAGGCTGTCTCAGCATTACTGCTGACAGGATCGAAATGGAGAAAAACCAATGCCAGTCCTAGTATGTGAGCAGAAGATAACGCTCAAAATGATTGCTAAAAAGATTATTCCCCAATGAAAAGCTGGCCCTTTTTCTTTAGTTACATGGACGAGGAGCTAGAAGTACTTTGAAGCTCATCTCATGTCTCAAGGTCATACAGACAAACCAATAAAAAATATACTTGGCAGGAGCAGAAGCCTCAGGAAGTTGCCAAAGTACGATTTTGAGGATGATAGGGACATATCAAATTTAATTCAAACCCACGTGAATGCTATAAAAGGCCAAGTACTTGGCAGATTTCCTGTCAGATGCTCCGGATGAAGAGGCAGAAGAAGAGTACTTTCGAATGCCGAAGTACCACCTGAGGTAGATGACACTGAGTCTGGACACTCATTCAGGAGGAGCGGCCTGAAAAGGCTCAGGAGCAGGTCTCGTGTTAATTGGACCTAGCGGTTTGGAGTATACTTATGCCCTTCGGTTAACATTTGTCAGTACCAACAATGAAGCAGAGTATGAAGCTCTCCTCGCAGGGTTACGCATTGCACTGAAAAATGAAAGGTAATATATTTGATCTCGTGTGTCTTTTTGTCGGGCATAGAGGTGAAGGTAGACTCCAAATTGGTTGCTAATCAAATCAATGGGACATACGAAGCTACCAAAGAGTCAATGATCAAGTATTTGGCCAAAGCCAAGGAGTTCATCTCAGAATTCAAGACATTTTCCATTGAGAACATACCGAGAGAAGATAATCAGAAGGCGGATATTTTAAGCAAGCTGGCCACAGTCCCTTTCAGCCACCTCACCAAAGAGATTCTAGTTGAAGTTCTCAATGAACGATCAACCGACGCTAAGGAGGTGCAAACCATTGTGGAAGAAGAAGGGGAGAATTGGATGACTCCCATCATCAACTACTTGGAAGAAGGAATAGTCCCTTCGGACAAAAATGAAGCACGGTCCCTGCGTTCCAAGATAAGCCAATATGTGTTAGAGTCAGGAGTACTGTTCAAGAAAGGATACTTAGTCCCGATGTTGAGGTGTGTGGGTCCTTTACAAGCAAACTATGTAATCCGGGAAATCCACATGGGATCTTGTGGAATGCACATAGGCCCAAGAGCAGTGGTCAGGAAAGCAATGCGGCAAGGTTATTACTGGCCCACAATGCATGCTGATGCTAAAAAAGAGGTAGATAAATGTGACTCGTGCCAAATTCATTCCCCGATTCCAAGACTCCCCAAGACACACATGACATCCATCATGGCCCCTTGGCCCTTTTATCAATGGGGAATGGACATCCTAGGACCGTTGACACCAGCCAGAGGAGGAGCCAAGTTTGTTATTGTAGCAATTGACTATTTCACTAAGTGGATAGAAGCAAAGCCTCTAATCAAGATAACAGGTAAAGAGGTGATCCGCTTTGTTATGGACAACATCATTTGCAGGTTCGGCCTCCCAAGGATAATTGTCACAGACAATGGAGCACAGTTGGTAAATGAGCCATTCAAAGGGTGGTGCACCAGATTCAAGATCCAACAGATGAACACCTCAGTAGCCCACCTACAAGCCAACGGTTTAGTGGAAAGGGCCAATAGAAGCCTCATGGAAGGAATCAAGACCAGGCTAGGAAGGGAAAGAGCCTGTTAGGTAGACGAGCTACCAAATGTACTATGGGCTCACAGGACCTCAATCAAACAAAGCAATGGTGAAACTCCTTTTAGTTTAACCTATGGAAGTGAAGCGGTCATCCCGGCCGAGATAGGAATCCCATCTTATCGAACCTTAATGATACGGGAGGAATACAATGAGGAGGAGCAGCGTTTGAACCTAGATTTGTTGCAGGAAAGAAGGGAAGCAGCTGCCGTACGCGAGGCAAAGTACAAAACAAAGATGGAACAATACTATAACAAGAGGGTCCGCCCAGCTGGTTTTAGGCCTGGAGAATTTGTGTATCGAAGGAATGAAGCAAGCAGGATGGAGGATGAAGGAAAGTTGGGACCAAATTGGGAAGGCCCATATAGAGTCACAGAAGCATTCGAGAATGGCTCTTACAAGTTGCAAACAATGGAGGATAAAGTGGTGCCTCGAACATGGCACGCAGTTAATTTACGCAAATGCTACTTGTAGGATTTATTGTTTTATGAATTATGTATTTGCGAATGCTAATTAATTAATATTATAGCCTCTCCTCCTAGTTCAAAAAGAGAAGGCAAATTTTCCAATATTTGTTGCAATAATGGGACGGACGGATCGCTACCTCCGGACAAAATAAACCCCACAGACAACTAAGTCACAGGGTAAAAAAGATTAGGAAGGGGACAGCCTCTCCGGACAAAATAAATCCCACAGACAACTAAGTCACAAGGTAAAAAAGATAAAGGCACAGCCTCTCCGGACAAAATAAATCCCACAGACAACTCACAGGGTAAAAAAGATAAGGGAGGGCATAGCCTCTCCGGACAAAATAAATCTCACAGACAACTAAGTCACAGGGTGAAAAAGATAAGGAATGGCACAACCCCTTCGGACAAAATAAATCCCACAGACAACTCACAGGGTAAAAAAGATAAGGAAGGGCACAGCCTCTCCGGACAAAATAAAACCCACAGACAACTGTCACAGGGTAAAAAGATACGGAAGGGCACAGCCCCTCCAGACAAAATAAACCCCACAGACAACAAAGTCACAGGGTAAAAATGATAGGGAAGGGCACAGCCCCTCCGGACAAATTAAATCCCAAAGACAACTAAGTCACAGGGTAAACCACACAAACCCCAAGTCGGAACAAAAAAAACATAGAAGAAAGGGCAAAATCCCTTCAGACGAAACACATTGTACATATGGCAAAGCCTCCTCGGAGGAAGTGACCCCATGGTAGCTACATCTATATGAAAGGTAACCCATTCGAATACAAGTGATACAAGCGGATAAGTAAGGAATCAATTGCGACAAAGGCAAATTTACAACGGTACCAAAATAAGTTAAATTATGTCAGGCCCAAAAAGGGACGTTCGTTCAAGGGTACAAACAATTCAAAATAAGACCTATTCATTACAAATTACAAGCTAACTCTTCTTTGAGGGATGAGCTTTGGAACCTTCGAAAGCATTCTTGGAAGCGGGATCTTGAAGAGAGGTTATGTCTTTTGAGCGGGCCACCTCCGCAGCCTAACGAGTCTAAGGGCAAAGACAATACCTTCGGAACCAGCCTTGGGATCATCCCTAGGGGGAGGGACATGATGAAGTTTTAAGAGATCTTGCACTGGCTTCTCGGAGAGGTGAGAGATACGATCCACGTACGAATAAGTCTTGGAAAACAACCTCTCGTATTCAACATTCATCTTCTTATCAGAGTAAGGATCAAACCCGTTCATCCTCAT